>JARBWK010000001.1:187388308-187436594 GCA_030556195.1 Anolis apletophallus | reverse complement strand
TTGATACTCTGTTAAAGCTGTATTTCATCTGTGATCTCTGACTTCATACTTTGGTGTTTTTATTTCATGCATTTTATAGTCTGTCATTTATGTATGGAATTTGTAGTCTACCTGCCTCCCAGGACAGGGTCATTTTAACTCTTGCAAGGCCCTTTAGGTTGAGCATGAGCAAGGTAAGACAGATACCTCTTTGTTGGTAAATGAAATAATACACAAACAGCTATTAGATGCCATGCTGATTTTACTAGTTATACATACACTCATACATAAATTTCAGTGACATGCATTATTAAGAACATCACTGGGCCAGCTGCAGATGAAAATGAAAGGTTGCATCCTATATTTTTTTATTCAAAAATAAGTCGCATCAACAACAAACAGTTGTATTTGAATAATTTACCCTAAGTACCAGGTTATGTCCATCCTATTTGCCTGGGCTTTTAACATCCATTAGGATTCATCTTTTGGGGCCTCTTTTGGTAAAGCTGCTTCCTGTACCTGTTGTTTTACTGTTTCTATTAAGCTCTGTGTCGGGATTTTATACCATCAGAACCTGATCTGCACGCCACCTTTAAGGGCTATTATGCTAGAACAGGGGTGCTCACACTTTTTCAGCATGCGAGCTACTTATAAAACAACCAAGTCCAAAAGATCTACCTACCCATATTTTGATAGAAGAGTTCCTTCTCCCACCCTGACATCATTCCACAGATATAAATAGGCAGAATGAAAGCAGACAGACCTTTAAGCTGCAAGGCCATTCAATGCTGACTAGGGTTGCCATATGTCCCTTATTCTAAGGGATGTCCCTTATTTTGGCCCTCACATTTGTGTCCCGTTTTTCAGGCCCTGTCCCTTATTAACTGGGCAGGGTTGACCAGGGGAGGGTGTGTGCTGCGGTTTCCATCGCGATGCCTGCCCAGGGATTCCAACTCGCAGGGCAGGCTGACAGTTGTGAGCTTGTGATTGTGTGTCCCCATTGGAAGGAAGGGGCGATACAGGACTTTTTCAAAGTACGGTAGACTCAATTAACTGTTACCCAAGGGGAATGTTAGATCATGTTGGATAAAGATAGTTTCTGGTTGCTTGAGAGTTACTCTTAAAATAGGCCTAGGTGTGTACCTCAATACTATACAATGCTGTGCATCCCATACTATACTATACCATTAACTATTGGCATAATAATAATGAAGATGTACTGTCTTATAAATTATATTTTATTTTAATGTTTAGACAGTGCACTTTTAAAGTCAGCAAAGTCAAGTACTAAATACAGATGGAGAAGATAAGGTAGTTCTAATAATGTTCTTTCTGCATGACAAAACATGCAGAAACATACCATGTACTGTTGAGAGGGTGTAAGTCAGTTTCTTTTGTGAGTTTCAATAATTATCTTATTCTGTTAATAAAACTATTTATACCTAACGTTAGAGCTTCAAGTTTTTATGAAGTGTCCCTTATTTTTGTGAAAAATCCTGTAAATGTCCCTTATTTCTTATATCAAAAAATGGCAACCCTGATGCTGACACCCCTTTGAGACCTCCCCCACCCAGGGATTCTGACCCCCAGGCTGACAAATGCTGAGTTAAGAGGACAAAACTGGGAAAACCTTACATAGGGCTTGAAGGCATCACATACAAGCAGAAGGAATAAATGCAAAGCGCTTTTGCAAAGGAATACAGTTTTCCCTCGGAGGGTGCTTCTACTCCAGGCATGGGCAAACTTGGGCCCTCCCTCCAGGTGTTTTGGACTCCAACTCCCAGCATTCTTCACAGCCTCAGGCCCTTCCCCCTCAGCCGCTTAATTCTGAGCTCCACCAACTATTGAACTGAACCAAACGTGGCATATAGGCCAACAGAAAATACTAGAGGGGATTGGAGGATTTATAAAAGATAATGGGATTTGCAATACCTTCAATCACTTCAGCTCTGGGAGAGACCTCCTTCCAGGGTCCTAGATGGGTGCAGGCACAGCCCTCAGGGGAAGCGCAGCATCCATCGCCTGGTGCAGCCCCTCGAGGCAAGCAGCACCCTGGTTGGAAAGGGCGCAAGGGGAGAAGGCTGGTTCAAGCTGCACACTCCCTCTCCCCACCCCTGGGTGCCATGGTGCCAGTGTAAGGAAGGGGCAGGCATACAGGGCCAATGCAGGGAGAGAGAGTGCTCCCGGCACTGTCCCTCTTCCTCTGTGCACCAACTCTCCCCAGTGTTTAGCAAGGGCATGGGTAAAGAGGACCCTCTTTCCCCACGCCCTGGCTAAATACCGGGGAGAGTTGGAACACGAAGGAAGAGGGCCAGTGCGAGGAGCGCGTGCTCTCCCTGTATTGGCCCTGGATGTGTGCCTCGCTCCCAACTCTCCCCGGCATTTAGCCAGGGACAGGGGTGGTCTTTCCATTAGGTGAACTACGCGACCGCGTAGGGCGCCATCTTGGAGGCGACAGCGTGGGGCGCCATATCTCCGTGCTGCTGCTGTGCTGCGCCTACAGGCGCTTCTGGGCATGTGCAGAGGCTTTGCGCGCATGCCCAGTGCCTACGGAGCTCCACTTGAACTCCGTAGGCACTGCGCATGCGTGCGAAAACCTTAGCGCACATGCGCTGTGTCTACGGAGCTCAAGTGAGCTCCGTAGGCATTGCGCATGCACGCGGAAATCTCCGCGCGCATGCACTGTGTCTACGGAGTTCACTTGAGCTCCGTAGACACAGCACATGCGCACGAAAATCTCCGTGCACATGCGCTGTGTCTACAGAGCTCAAGTGAACTCCGTAGACACATTGCATGCGCATGGAGATTTCCGTGTGCATGCGCAATGCCTACGGAGCTCACTTGAGCTCCGTAGACATAGCGCATGCGCACGAAAATCTCCGCGCACATGCGCTGTGTCTACAGAGCTCAAGTAAACTCCGTAGGCACAGCGCATGCACGTGGAGATTTTCACGCGCATGTGCAGTGCCTACGGAGCTCAAGTGGAACTCCGTAGGCACTGGGCATGCGCCATAAAACCTCCACGCATGCCCAGAAGCGCCTGTAGGCGCAGCGCGGCAGCAGCATGGAGATACGGGCAGTGCGCTCGGGAGCCGCGGGGAGGCAAAATAATGTTCACTTACCCCCCCGGGAGAGCTCGGACCGCCCCTGGCCAGGGAATGGGGGAAAAGGAACCTCTTACTTTGCGGAGTTCAAGATCCGGGCTGCGATCGACCAGTTCCTCCTCCAGTCGATCACGATTGACATACTCAGCACCCCTGTGCTAGAAATTCAAGTGGTACAATTAGGTAAGATTAGGATCTGAAAGAAGAGAGGAAGCATATTAGAGGTTCATGTGTAGCACTCAAGTTATTTCAGCAAGTGTTTGGAGACCCCTGATCAGAGTGGGCCCAGGTGTTTAACCCTGCTCCTTCCGTGAGTGTGCCATTAAAACATTACCTATATTTCTTTTACATCAGTCTATGCTTGAAGTAACTGGAAGGTGATACAGATCATGATAGAGTGGCCATGCTAGGTGCAAAAGAGAACAGGACTCCTGCAACTTTAACATTTGTACAAATGAATTGCTGTTTTGTGCCTTTCAATTTACAGTGACCCTAATCCAAACCTGTCATGCGGTTTTCTTTACAAGACCTGTTCAGGAGGCGAAGTTGCCATTGCCTTCCTCTTGTTACCAAGCAATTTAAAATAGCCTGGCCCAGAGAGGGCAGAGGCCCAGAAGTACCCCTGTGACGCCCCACGGGGCTGTTTCATATCTGTTCTAGCTGTAACCGGCACGCGTTGCTGTGCCCTATTTAGGAGATGCGAGATAGTCTGAGTATGTAAGGGTCGGAAATGATGTTACTTACGGTCTTGGTGGGGTCATGGCTGTGTTGTTGTGGGTTGTTCTGGTGGGTGGGATGTTGAAGTCCTGTGGAGTTGTCGGTGTGTGGTGTTGCTGTCAGGTATTTGTGGGGTTTATTTTGTGTGTGTTGTGGTGACATAGTTGTCTCAGTCTGGCTATGTGCTGGTTGTGATGTGGAGGGGGTGTGGCTTTTGCCAGTGGTGTTTGTTGTGAATTTTGGTTGGGTTGGGTTTTTGTGTTGCAGGATTGTTCGTTTGTTTTTGTGGGTTTTGGAAGTTTGTGTTATTCCGGTGGTATGTGTTGTCCCTGGTGCCCTATTTGTGTTAGTGTTATGTCCTCCTGGTAGTTGTTATAACCTCTTGTGTTCGTTGGTTGTACTGTGGAGGTTTCTGTTTAGCAGTGGTATGTATGCGTTGTGTGTGTTGTGTGTGAGTTGTGTTGTGGGTCTGTAGAGGTAGGCATCGCGAGTTGTGTGGCTGTCATGTTGTGGGTGTGGTGTTTGTAAAGTGGAGGATTGGTGGTGTGTGGTTGGGATGGTGGTTGGAGAAGAGTGTGTGGTGTTGAGTGTGTTGTTTGTTGTTGTGAGTGTGCAGTGGTAGTGTCATGTGGATGTACGGTGTGTATGTGGGGTGTGTTAGTTGGTTGTACTGTGCTGGTTTCTTTTTAGCAGTGATATGTGTGCGTTGTGGGTGTTGTGTGTGAGTTGTGTAGTGGGTCTGTAGAGGTAGGCATCGCGAGTTGTGTTGCTGTCATGTTGTGGGTGTGGTGTTTGTAAAGTGGGTGCCTTTTGTTGCGGGTGTCTTTTGTCCTGTGAGTAGTATATATGTGCTCTGTGCACATAGTTGTGTATCTTCTGCATATTGGCGTTGTGTGATATTTTTTGCTGGTTTGGTCTTTTGGATTGTGTTTCTTGAGTGTGGTAACCTGCACCCTCCTAGATCTTGCACCAACTGACTGAACTCAAATCACTCTGCATTCTATCCTAGCCTTGGCTGGCTCTGGCCAGCGTTATTATGGTTACTCAGCCTCCCTGCATTTTGTGTGGGCCGATGTTGGCCAATGGGTTTCGTTGGCTGCCACAGAGGATGCTGGGAAATGTAGTTTTTTAAAATTGTTGTTTTGAGGGCCTTCAAGGTTTTTTGAGGGAAAGTTTTTTTGCTATAAACCTTCCTTGCCTGAGGCCTATTTCTGTTGGCAAGTTTGGTGTCTCTGCCTTGGATGGTTTCTCTGTCTCTGTCAATCGTTCGATGACGGGACCTCCTTTATATAATAGATTATGTACCTGTTTGCCTTCACCTGCAAGGCCTTTGTCCTCAGCCATGTGGACTGTGATGGGAGGAGTTGTGCCTGGCTCCAAACCTAGCATCACCACCCTGAACTCCTCCCCTTTCTGAGGTCATCTGAGGGGCAGGACTTCTTCTCTTTGGCCATTCCAAGCATAGCACATGGACGAAGCAGGCGGAAGTCTGGAGCCAATGCTCAGACAAAGCACCTTCGTTCACATATAGCCAACCCACGCTCTCAAACCAAGGAATTCAGTAATAGGAAGGGCCAGCCCTTCCACAGAGACTGTATTTCTTTGGGGCCCAAAGGACTTTGTGCGCCAGAGGACCATTTGAGGAACTACAGGATACCTGAAACCTAAGTGAGGCACCTTCACTCTACAAAAAGCAAGTGAACACAATCCCTTTGCTTAAAGGACCCTTTTTTTGCAACCTACTCCAAGCTTTTGGGCCACCAGCATTTTTCTGGTTGTTAATCAAATAAATCTTAGTTTTGGTTCACTATTTAGAGTCCTGCACTCATTCTTAAAGCTACTCCAGGTCTCCTGTACATGGGAGGGCTAGAACGCGAACCCCAGGGCCATAGAATTCGTCCATCCTTTTAAAGCCCCCTTTTTGGCCCTGGTGGGATGCCATAACCCCTAAAGCGAGGATTTCAGCAGAACCTCTGGCGAGTTTTAAAAGCAATCTAAAAACTCCTTTCCCAAATGATCTCACCAAAGAAGTCCAGAAGAAGGTGCCACCGAAGTCTTTATTCTCGCCAGCTGAGGAGGATGACAACCGCAATATCCTTGCCGCAAAACAGTCATAAGCTTACATTCAAAATACATGCCATTTAATATTTTTTACAGAGCTGTCAAATTCAAATTTCCTGCCCCCGTGCACCGGCTGGCTCCACAATGATTGGGTGGAATGTTGAAGCCAGCTAAAGTGGGAGCCAATAGTGAAACAGCGCCGCCTCTGTCCTGGCGAATGAGAAGCGGGAGACAGAAGTTGGTGGAAAACAAAGCAACTGGAAGTTCCTTGAGTAGATTAGTCCTTATGTAAATTGCGATCCCATGCCTTTGACCTTTCGAGCCAAAGAAAGTATTTTGTTTGGCTGTGAGAAATGGGAACTTGTCCATATCTGCCTTTTCCTGTTGACAAAGATCAGACGCAGGTCTTTTCATGTGAGTTTCAGGAAGAATAGATAAAAATTACTTTCGCAGATTGCCGATTCTTTTGAGGTCCGAAGCCAAAAGATAACAGCCTTTTTGATAAATGGGAGAGATATGCCTCGTGCTCACAGACAATTTGTATTTATTTATTTATTTATTTATTTGTTGGGACTTCTCGACCGCCGACTCCCAGGGGCTCGCGGCGGCTCACAGAGCCAGTGGCATAGTGCCATGGGTTAAGATGAGACAAAACTCTGAGGGTCTGTTGTCTATGATGCAAAAAGGAGTCTTCAATGGGAGAGGGGAAAGAATCCTCTCCAAACCAGAAAAATCCTATTTTTTCATGCAATAGCTTTTGATGACAGGATTAAAAAGGTGCGGCCTGGAATGTGGTCATCTTCATCTCATCTCAACAACAGCTGGTTTGTACAAAACATGTGGCATTTTCGCATATTTTAAAGGGCACATGGGAGAGGAAAAACATGCAGGGAAATGATTACATAGGAGGGTTTCAGGGAGATATTTCCACCATCACTGATATATCATAATATCATTGTTATTTCATAAGAAAAGGGGAGAAAGGTAGTCCATTTGATCATAAAGGGGATATAAGACACCAATCCATATATTTCTGGGGGAAATTATGATAAAAGTGTTCACATAGAAAAAAAGCTCATCTGATCCAGTCCTTGGGAAGCTATAAGAACGAGTCCTTTCCGCTGCTAGCCTTGAGGAGAGTTCCAAAACAGAAAAAGTCCTTGGAGAAACTATATTTCCCAAACCACCCTAGGTAGCCTACGCTCTGGCCTATCTACATGCAACTCCTAGGGAAGTGCACAAGGAAATCCGTGGCTTTAGAACCTTAATGGGGGCCTTTAATGGTGGCGGGGGAAAAGGATTTGAAAAACAGGTGAGTTTTGACAGTCAGCTGTTTCTTTGGAAAAACATATTCTGTAAAAATCAAAAGGTCGTGGAGAGGCGGAGGAGCTTAGGGGAAGAAAACCAAGATAGCAGATAGTCTTAGAATGGGTCAAAGAAAAATATGAATTGAAATGGAGTCAATCAGTGAGATTGATGTTCTCACGGATAGCGGGGAAATTTGGCGCCGTTTTGGAAATTCCATAACCGCCATTTCGAGAAACGCAGCTCCGGCCTCCTCGAGACACCAGAAAGGCATCCCAGGCGGGCTAGCAGTGTTCTGCAGCCCGGAAAGGTTTATCTTGGGTGTTAGTGAGGGGAGAGAGCCATATGGGACACTTTGTATCTTTGCGGAAAAGAAAAAAATGTTGCGATGCAAAGTGTTATTTTATGGGAATGGCACCACAATGTTTCATTTCAGCTAGGGCATGGGAAAAGAGGGATAGATGTGGCCTGTAGTCTCCTGAGTCCCAGCCTGGTGTTCTTGAAGATACCAGGCGACACGATGCAGGCAGGAATGTTGGAAGTCCCTGCTGCAGGTCAAATCAGTTTAACGGCAGGCTGATCTTTAGAGTTTGGGCTCACTTTGACATTGAGGGCCCTTCCACACAGCCCTATAAGCCAGAATATCAAGGCAAAAAATCCCACATTATCTGAGTGTGGAGTCAGATAATTCAGTTCAAATAAGATCTTGTGATTTTTTGCCTTGATATTCTGGAATATAGGGCTGTGTGGAAGAGCCCTGAGAGAGTGTGTGTCCTATATGTATAAGTCTAGAAACTGTAGTCAATAAATCAACTTGCGGAAAACCTGGGTTGATTTATCTACAGATCAATGTGAATACTGTATCTTAAAAAAGGAAACATCTCATGCTCTGAGTAGAATGGCAAAAGGGAATAATTGCCATGAAATCCAGATTATCAAAGCAGATAATCCACACTATCCACTTTTAACTGGAATATATGCGTCTACATTGCCATATCATCCAGTCCAAAGCAGATAATCTGGATTATATGGCAGTGTAGAGGAGGCTTCAGAGGGAATCAAATATTTGTAATGAAGATTTGGGATACTAATAGCTGTAAACCAAATAATCCACATAATCTGCTTTGAACTGGATTATATAAATCTCCACTGCCATATAATCCAGTTCAAAGCAGATAATGTGGATTTATATGGCAGTGTAGATGGGACCCGAGAATCACACAACTGGAAGAGACCACAAGGGTCATTCAGTTTAACCCCTGCCTCTTAATAGTATCCAAATTAGCGGTTGTGACATCTTATGGCACTGAATTCACATGTTTGCGTGTGTGTGGTTCCCTTCAAGTAGTCTATCTGTCGACATATGAAAACCCAATTAATTCTGCAGGGTTTTCATAGGAAAGGAGTACTCAGAGGTGGTTTTGCTAGCTCCTTCTTCTAAAACATGTACGCATCAAACTCAACTCCATATCTGGCCCTGTTTATTTATTTATTTATTTATTTATTTATTTATTATTCGGCTTCTATGCCGCCACTCCCGGTGGGCTCGGGGCGGCTCACAACACCAAAACAACAGCATAAAACAACAAAACAGGTTAAAACAGAGCATAAAAACATCATTAAAACATCACAGTCATGATATTGAGGGTTGAATTCAGATACAAGGCTTGTGGGTAAGATGCTTGACTTTAAAATGTCCTTTAACAACTAAATCACACTGACTACTACGTAAAAATAAAATTATAGTTGACCGTCTGTATCAGGAACTTCATCCCTCCAGATGTTTTGGACTTAAACTCCCCAACTTCAGAGCCACAAGTGTTGTTGGATTTCAATTCCCATGATCCCCAGAGCATGATGGATAATCAAAAGTGATGGGAGTTGTCATTCAATAAGGTTTGGGGACTCAATCTGGGAAACAACTAAATCACAGTAACTGATATGTAAAAAGAAAATTATAGTTGACCCTCTGTATCAGGCATGGGCAAACTTTGGCCCTCTAGGTGCTTGTGGACTTCAACTACCACAATTCCTAACAGCCTACCAGCTGTTAGGAATGGTGGGAGTTGGAAACCAAAACAACTGGAGGGCGGAAGTTTGCCCATGCCTGCTTTGTATCTGCAGATTCTTCATCGATGGATTCAACGGCCCTTTGAAGACAACCATAAGGCAGATGTGGGCCTCCCTGAAAATGGGTTAAAACACCTCCAAAATAGACCCTCCAGTTGAGTTTGAGCTTGAGAGACCAGCCGGCCATTAAACTGATTTGACCTGCAGCAGGGAGTTCCAACGTTCCTGCATACTCTATGTGGCCTAGCATCAATACCAAGGCTGGGACCACGGCTCGGGAGACCAAAAGCCATTTCTTTTTCTCTAGCCCCATGCCCCAACCTGGCCTGCAACTTTGTAACAAAGAACACTTCACATTGCAACATTTTCCCGCTACCGCATAGATACAAAGTATCCTATCTGGCTCACTCATCAATTCATATAAAAATAAACTTTTCTGGGCCGCAGGACACTGCTGGCCGGCCTGGGATTACTCTCTGGCATCTCGGGGAGGCCGGAGCTGCATTCTCCAAAACTGCAGATACAGAGTTCTCCAAAATGGTGCTGTTTTCCCCAGCATCCGCGAGAACATAAGTTTAACTGATTTACTCCGTTAAAATGCCATATTTTTCTTTGGCTCATTCTAAGAATTTCTGCCACTTTGTTTTCTTTCTTTGAGCTCCTCTGCCTCTACAATAACCTTATGAATTTTAAAGAATATCTTTTTCCAAAGCCAGCTGACTGTCAAAACTTGCCGGCTCCACAATACATTTGTTCCCGCCACTGTCTACGGGCCCCATGGAGGTTAAAAAACCGTGGACTTTCTATGAGCACGTCCCTGGGAAGTTGCATGAAGATGGACCAACGTTGGGAGGCCCTGAGCGGCGGGGGATTTATAGTTTTCCAAAGGTTAAATGCATTAGATCTCTCCTCTGTGCTGATTTCAGAAAAATACTCATTCCTTTAGCTTCCCCAAGGACTGAACCAGATGAATTTCCTTTTTATGAATTACTCATCGTGATTTCCCCAGGATATATGGACTGCTTTTTAAAATTCCCCTATATGAACTGCTGGACTAAATCCTTCCATTTTTTCCTTATGAGATGATATTATTAAATGCATTGGTGATGGTGGAAATATTCCTTTGATTCCCATATATGTGTTCCCTTTCCCCTTGCATGTTTTTCCTTCCCATGTATCTTTAGAAATAATGAGAAAATGCCATGTGCTTGTACCATCAGCAAGTAATGATCAGGACAGCTGCATTGCAACTCATTGATTAACTCATCAATGACTACTGCATGAACATAAAGGGCTTTTCGGGTATGGAAACAGGGGCTATCTTGTTTCCCAATGAAGACCCCTTATTTCACAGCAGGAGGGTGTTCGAAGTTTCGCTCCGCCCTCAGGCTGGGAATATTGGCATATTACTCCCATTTAACACAACAGCTGATTTTTACTGGCTTTGTACCCCGAGGGATCTCAACAATCTGGACAATCTTTTATTTATTTATTTCTCCCGAAAACTTCTCAGAAAAGATCTGTATCTGTCCTTTGTCAACAGGAAGGGACAGATTTGGCCATTTCCCCATTTCCCATAGGAAACAAAAGATTATCTCAGCCCGAAAGGCTGAGAGCATGGCATCTTCATTTACATAAGGACTAATTTAATCAAGAACCTCCGGGCGCATTGTTTTCTCCAAGTTCCCACCTCTCGCCTCCCATTCGCCAGAACGGAGGTGGTGCTGCTCTGACATTGGCTCCCCTCCAGCTGGTCTCAACGTTCCATCCAATCAGCATGGAGCTGGCCGGCACACGGGGGCGGGAAATTTGAATTTTGACAGCTCATAACTATAAATATAGCATGTATTTTGAATGTAACCTTATGACTGCTTTGCGGCAAGGATATTGCGGCCCTCATCTTTATCAGCTGATTTGAATTAAAGACCTCAGTGGCATCTTCTTCTGGACTTCTTTGGTGAGATTATTTGGGGAAAAGGGTTTGTCATTTCTTACTCGCCAGAGTCTCTTTTTAAGATCCTCTCTTTAGAGGCACTTTTGGGGTCCTTGTCCCTTATGGGCCAGGCCATTTCCAAATTGCTCGTTAACACAGTCACTGGTATTTGTTGGTGGTCACCCATTCAAGTAGTAACCAAGCCTGACCCTCCTTAGCATCCAGGATTTTTTGTTTTAGGATATTTAGGTATTTAGTTTGAACTATAAACTGTGCAAAGCCAGCAGTCCTTCTTGTTTGGCCTGAATCTTCCATCGTTCAGTGGCAAGGAATGACCCCAGATCCCAGGCAGGAAGAAAGGCTTCTTCTCCCTATTATTCACTTTGTCCACACAATGCCCCAATGATGACTTCATTCCTGCTGATGCCAAGGGGAAGCTAAATGCAACTAATGAGAGTCCCAGGCTGAAAAACCTCTCTATTTTGCTGTTCTTTCTAAAATGATTTATTGTACAGACATATGAGGCAAAGGAACACCATCTCAAGTCTCAGTGGGCCCTTCCACCCAGCCGTATAACCCAGAATATCAAGGTAAAAAATCCCACAATATCAGCTTTGAACTGGGTTATCTGAGTCCACACTGCCATATATTCCAGTTCAAAGCAGATAATGTGGGATTTTATACAGCTGTACATAGAGCACGTTGCAGTAATCTATTCGGGATGTAACCAGAGTGTGGACCACCGTGGCCAAGTCAAACTTCCCAAGGTACGGACGCATCTGGCGCACAAGTTTTAACTGTGCAAAAGCTCTCCCGGCCACTGACAAGACCTGGGGTTCCAGGCTTAGCGATTAATCCAGGATCACTCCCAAGCTGCGAACCTGCATCTTCAAGGGGAGTCTAAGCCCATTCAACACAGGCTGTAACCCTATGCCCTGTTCGGCCTTTCGACTGACCAGGACGACCTCTGTCTTGTCTGGATTCAATTTCAATTTTTTAGGGTCTGATTCTTGCAGCTCAAGAACAAGCTATAAGAATAAATGTTATCAAAGACAGAACTTAAAAGTTGACAACAGATTGCAAGTGTAGACACTGCACTGAAGCAGACAAAACAATAGACCACATCCTCAGCTGCTGCTAGATCGCTCAAACAGACTACAAGCAGAGGCATAACACTGTTGCTCAGATGATTCACTGGAACCTGTGCCAGAAATACCATTTACCTGTGACAAAGAACTGGTGGGATCAGAAGCCTGAAAATGTTACAGAAAAGGAACATGTCACACTACTCTGAGACTTCCAAATTCAGAGTTTTGGAGCACAATAGTCCTGACCTCACGATCGTGAAAGTATGGATCGTCAATGTTGCGATCCCAGGTGACAGCAGAATTGACAAGAAGCAACTGGAAAAGCTTACATGATACGAGGATTTAAAGATCGAACTGCAAAGACTCTGGCACAAGCCAGTAAAGGTGGTCCCAGTGGTGATGGGCACACTGGGTGCAGGGGCGGTGCTTGCGATTCCGCGACCTACGCAGCCGCGCAGGGCGCTACCGGCTGGGAGGGGCGCCACTGCGCCGCCCCCGCTGCACTGCCCTGTGCCGCCGCTACGCCGTGTGTGCTGGGCACGCTGGGCACGCCTCCACAGCCGGCCCCACGCCACGCACGCGCGCAGAAGCATCCCAAAGGCGCTGTAGCGCCTGTAGACGTTTCTGCGCATGCGCGAACGGCCAAGACGCGCACTGCCTCCCGAGCGCACCTGCCGCTTTGGAGCCAGCGTGCATGTGCAAAACCTGCGCGCATGCACGCTGGCTCCAAAACAGCAGGCGCGCTGAGGCAGTGCGCTGCGGCGCATATGTTCACAAGACGTGGA
Source organism: Anolis apletophallus (assembly GCA_030556195.1). Lineage (NCBI taxonomy): Eukaryota > Metazoa > Chordata > Lepidosauria > Squamata > Anolidae > Anolis > Anolis apletophallus. Next base: position 187,423,552 of record JARBWK010000001.1, on the reverse strand, counting down.
GGTGCGCCGCGGCCGACGGGCCCAGCTGCGGAGGCGCGCCCGGCACGCCCAGCATGGTGGCGGCGCGGAGGCGGCGCGGCGAGTGACGCGGCGGGGGGGGATAACAAAATTTCCTTTGCGTACCCGGATTAGGTTAGACCGCCCCTGACTGGGTGCAGTGACTAAAGACCTTGGCCTGCACTTAAACACAATCAGCACTGACAAAATTACTATCAGCCATCTGTGAAAGGCCACCCTACTTGGATCTGCACTCATTATTCGCGGATACATTACACAATCCTAGACATTGGGAAGTGTCCAACGTGTGATCCAATACAACTTCCAACATAGTGATCTTGCCTGCTGTGTACTAATCTTGTGTATATTTTATACTGATTTCTAATCTAATTTTAAATAACTGTTTACTGGGGAGTTGTCCTTCCCCTCTTAGGGCGCTTGTGCCTGCTTTGTGCTGGTCAGTGACCGTAATAAAGTTTTGATTGATTGATAATCTTGTGTATCAAATAATAATAATAATTTTGTATTTTCCTTGTTTTATATTGTTATTGGGACATGTAAGTTGCTTTGAGTCCTTATCTGGAGAAAGGCGGGAATAGAAATAAAGTTAATAACAATTAACCGGCTAGGAAAAATATTAATTGCATCCACACTGTAGACGTGTTTTTCAACCTTTTTTACATTTACAAATTCCTGGGGCACACCACCAACCAAAATGACACAAAATGACACTCTAACACAGTAATACATATAGTTAATATGTTTTTAAATGTATTTATACACTCAGTGTGAAACCTGGACCTGTTTGGATGAACACAACATAGATATCCTGGCAGGAATGGCAGAAAGACACAAACTTCCCACACAGAACTCCCATAACCAAGAGAAAATACTATAAGAGTTTGGTGAGCATTGACCTTGGGTTTTGGAGTTGTAGTTCACCTATATCCAGAGAGCACTGTGGACTCAAACAATGTTGGATCAGGACCAAACTTGGCATGAATACTCAATATGCTCAAATGTGAACACAGATGGAGTTTGGGGAAAATAGAACTTTGGGAGTTACAGTTTCTGGGATTTATAGTTAACACACAATCAAAGAGCATCCTGAACTCTTGCAACAATGGAATGAAACCAAACTTGACATATTGAACTCTCATTACCAAGAGAAAGTACTGAAAGGGTTTGCTTGGGAATTGACCTTGAGTTTGGAAGTTGTAGTTCACCTACACCCAGAGAGCACTGTGGACTCAAACAATGCTATGTTATGTTGTTGTTTGTTTTCTATCCAGAATCACAATGTTGGAAGGAGGCTCACCACTTTAAGGTCCCTAAAACAGGCACGGGAAAACTTTGGCCCTCTGGGTGCTTTGGACTTCAACTCCCACCATTCCTAACAGCCTGAGGCCCTTTCCTGCTTAAGTGGCTGAGGGGGAAAAAGGAAAAGGGCCTGAGGCTGCTAGGAATGGTGGGAGTTGGATTCCAAAACACCTCGAACGTCCAAGTGTGCCCAAGTTTGGGGGAAGAAAGGGTATTGGAGGTTCCAATTTTCCACGGCACACCTGATGATCGCTCACAGCACACTAGTGTGCCACAGCACCCTGGCTGGGAAACACTGCTGTAGACGTAACTCAGTTTGATATCAGTTTAACTTCCCTGGCTCATTCCTATGGAATCCTGCAAGTTGCGGTTTTAGTAGGCCTTTGCAGCAGCTGCAGAGCTGTTTGGGCTGGAAGTCAGCCTGAAGAAAACGGAAGTCCTCTACCAGCCCGCACCACAGGAAGAACACCATCATCCCCACGTCAGCATAGGCACATCTGTGCTTAAGTCCATTCAGCAGTTCACCTACCTGGGAAGCATCATCTCTTCAGACACCAAAATTGACAAAGAGATAGATCACAGATTATCAAAGGCATATAGTGCATTTGGAAGGCTTCACAAAAGTGTCTGGAGCAACAAGCACCTGAGGCAAAGCACCAAAATCAGTGTGTACAGAGCTATCATACTGTCTATTCTCCTCTACGGTATGGGTCTGAAACATGGGTCACCTATCGCCAACACTTAGGACTCCTTGAACGCTTTCATCAGCGCTGTCTTCGCACAATCCTAAATATACACTGGACTGACTATGTGACTAATGTTGCTGTCCTTGAGCGAGCAGGGATCACCAGCATTGAGGCCATGCTATTGAAAACACTGCTGCGCTGGGTAAGGCACGTCTCTAGGATGGAGGACCACCGCCTCCCAAAGATACTACTCTATGGTGAACTCGCCACGGGTCAGCGCAAGAGAGGCGCCCCCAAAAAGAGATATAAGGACTCCCTGAAACAACATCTCAGGCTCGGCCAGATCGATCACCAACAATGGTCCACCCTGGCCTCACCTCGGGAGGCATGGAGATGCACTATCCACAATGTTGCGGCCTCTTTCGAGAATACTCGCCAAACGGGTCTCGAAGAGAAACGACAACGCAGAAAGAACCGCAACTTGGAAACAACATCACCCAAGGAGACTTTCTGCTGTGCTTTCTGCAACCAAACTTGCCTATCTCAGATTGGCCTTTTTAGTCATCAACGCACTGGTAAAAAGCGTGGGGTGAGTCCTTCCAAAGAATCTTCGTTTGCGAAGTAATGCCGAGAGAGAGAGAGAGCCTTCTCTGCCAAAGTAGCTGGTGCTTACCCAAACTACAATTCCCAGGACACTTAAAGTGGTATCAAACTGGATTAAATTTACAATGCAGATGCAATGATGTAGAGCAGTGTTTCCCAACCAGTGTGCCATGGCACACTAGTGTGCCGTGAGCAATCATCAGGTGTGCCGTGGGAAATTGGAACCTCCCATACCCTTTCTTCCCCCTCCTGCCAAACACTTTTTCTTCTCCACTTGGGCTCCCTTCTTCCCAGCCTCGCTCTGCTCGCTTTGCCTCGCTTTGCTCACGATGCCACTTCTGCGGGAGGGGGGAGGGAGGAAGACGTGACCTGTGTGGGTGCTACTGCGCAGCCTTCTTCGAGGCTGGGAAGAAGGGAGCCCAAGTGTAGAAGAAAAAGTAAGTGTTTGGCAGGAGGGGGAAGAAAGGGCGCAAAGGGGAAGGGGGAGGAAGAGGTCTCTGTCGAAAGCTGGCATGGGCAAACTTGGACCTTCCAGGTGTTTTGGGCTCCAACTCCCACCATTCCTAGCAGCCTCAGGCCCTTTTCCTCCCCCCCCCCCTCAGCCACTTAAGTAGGAAAGGGCCTCAGGCTGTAGGAATGCTGGGAGTTGGAGTCCAAAGCACCCAGAGGGCTGAGGTTTTCCCATGCCTGTTTTAGGGACCTTAAAGTGGTGAACCTCCTTCCAACATTGTGATTCTGGATAGAAAACAAACAACAACATAACATAACATTGTTTGAGTCCACAGTGCTCTCTGGTTGTAGGTGAACTACAACTTCCAAACTCAAGATCAATTCCCAAGCAAACCCTTTCAGGACTTTCTGTTGGTAATGAGAGTTCAATATGCCAAGTTTGGTTCAATTCCATTGTTGCAAGAGTTCAGGATGTTCTTTGTGTGTTAACTATAAATCCCAGAAACTGTAACTCCCAAATGTCAAGGTCTATTTTCCCCAAACTCCATCTGTGTTCACATTTGGGCATATTGAGTATTCATGCCAAGTGTGGTCCTGATCCAACATTGTTTCAGTCCACAGTAGGGTTGCCATATGTCTCTTATTCTAAGGGCGTCCCTTATTTTGGCCCTCAAATTTGTGTCCCGTTTTTCAGGCCCTGCCCCTTATTATTGACTAACAGGACAGGACTGGGTGGGGTTGACCAGAGGAAGGTGTGCTCTGCGGTTTCCACGGCAATGCCTGCCCGGGGATTCCAACTCGCAGGGCAGCCTGCGTCCCCGTTGGAAGGAAGAGGCGATACAGGACTTTTTCAAAGTACAGTAGACTAATTAACCGTTACCCAAGGGAATGTTGGCTCATGTTGGATAAAGATAGTTTCTGGTTGCTTGAGAGTTACTCTTAAAATAGGCCTAGCTGTGCATCCCAATACTATACAATGCTGTGTATCCCATACTATACTATACCATTAACTATTGACATAATAATCATGAAGATGTACTGTCTTATAAAATTTATTTTATTTTAATGTTTAGACAGTGCACTTTTAAAGTCAAGTGCTAAATACAGATGGAGAAAATAAGGCAGTTCTAATGTTTTTGGTGCATGACAAAGCATGCAGAAACATACCATGTACTGTTAAGAGGGTGTAAGTCAGTTTCTTTTGTGAGTTTCAATCATTATCTTATTTTGTTAATAAAACTATTTCTACCTAATGTTTGAGTTTCAAGTTTTTAATGAAGTGTCCCTTATTTTTGTGAAAAATCCCGTAAATGTCCCGTATTTCTTATATCAAAAAGTGGCAACCCTATCTACAGCAGTGTTTCCCAACCAGTGTGTCGTGGCACATTAGTGTGCTGTGAGCGATCATCAGGTGTGCCGTGGGAAATTGGAACCTCCAATACCCTTTCTTCCCCCAAACTTGGGCAAACTTGGACCTTCCAGGTGTTTTGGACTCCAACTCCCACCATTCCTAGCAGCCTCAGGCCCTTTTCCTCCCCCCCCCCTCAGCCACTTAAGCAGGAAAAGGCCTCAGGCTGTTAGGAATGGTGGGAGTTGAAGTCCAAAGCACCCAGAGGGCCAAAGTTTTCCCATGCCTGTTTTAGGGACCTTAAAGTGGTGAGCCTCCTTCCAACATTGTGATTCTGGATAGAAAACAAACAACAACACAACATAACATTGTTTGAGTCCACAGTGCTCTCTGGGTGTAGGTGAACTACAACTTCCAAACTCAAGGTCAATTCCCAAGCAAACCCTTTCAGTACTTTCTGTTGGGAATGAGAGTTCAATATGCCAAGTTTGGTTCAATTCCATTGTTGCAAGAGTTCAGGATGCTCTTTGATTGTGTTAACTATAAATCCCAGAAACTGTAACTCCCAAATGTCAAGGTCTATTTTCCCCAAACTCCATCTGTGTTCACATTTGGGCATATTGAGTGTTCATGCCAAGTGTGGTCCTGATCCAACATTGTTTCAGTCCACAGTGCTCTCTGGATATAGGTGAACTACAACTCCAAAACCCAAGGTCAATGCCCACCAAACTCTTATAGTATTTTCTCTTGGTTATGGGAGTTCTGTGTGGGAAGATTGATTCCATTCCATCATTGGTGGAGTTCAGAATGCTCTTTGTTTGCGGGTGAACTATAACTCCCAGCTGTTGAGCAAGGCCTTCGTGTGTGTCTTTCTGCCATTCCTGCCCGGATATCTATGTTGTGTTCATCGAAACAGGCCCAGGTTTCACACTGAGTGTATAAATACATTTAAAAACATATTAACTATATGTATTACTGTGTTAGAGTGTCACTTTGTGTCATTTTGGTTGGTGGTGTGCCCCAGGATTTTGCAAATGTAACAAATGTGCCGCGGCTCAAAAAAGGTTGAAAGACACTGATGTAGAGATAAGAAAAAATGTTTTAAAATTAAGGAAACGAGGTGGGATACAGAACCCGCGGATACGGAGGGCCGTCTACCCGCGGATACGGAGGTCAGGCTATGAGACATCCAGCTGCATTGGCTCTCCATGTCTTGCATTGACTGTACTTCCTGCTCTCTCGCTCGGAGGCCAAACAAAATGGCCGCCGCCGTGAAGTCGAAGCCGGAAACCCTACGGCTGAAGCAACTCTATGCTACTGGCGTCACGCTCTAGGCTGGACTTTTCCCGTCTCTGTGATTTTCCCTCTCGGAAAGAAGCGAGGGAAGTCCGGGCCGTTTACTCCCCGCCAACCATCAAAACGAACCGACCAATCGTAGGACGGGAAGCGTTTAAAGTGGCAGCCTCTCGGCATCCAATAAGAAAAAGGCGCTGCGCAAAAGGAGGCGGGACGTACGGGAATTGGATGCCAGAGTCCTCTTTGGGGGAGCAGAGGCCCCTTTCAATAGGTTCGAGTGGGAAAGAAAAAGGCGGGAGTTGGATTTAAAGGGACAGGCACCTAAAGATGAGAAAGACTGGGGAAAAGGTGCGTAGGTGTATGTTGGATATCATTGGAAGGAGGATCTCAAGGATATAATGCCAGGAGATAGTGGATGCAGATGAGGTTTGGGAAGGGAAGGAAGGGGTGGCACTGCACCTACATATATAGAGATATAGTGATTGCAAAATGGAGCAAACCCAGTTGTTGGACTGGGACGAGGAAGGGGATCCCAGTGACTCTTCTAATGGGAATGCCTCCAAACCTGTTGGGCGCCTCCACCTTTTGAGCAGCAAATATGGCCCTGAAAAAGGTAAGGATGCTTACCAGTGGTGCTTTTATATTTATTAAGGTTGTATGGTTTGTGGTGTGTGTGGGTGTGGTTGGTATTATTCTATTTATAATAATATAAATGTAAATTATTATTATTGTATTATTAATAATTATTATTACTGTGAATTATTATTGTATTTATAATTATTATTGTATTTATAATGATATTATGAATGCAAATTATTATTATTAATATTATTATTTATTATTTTTATTGTAAATTTATTTTATTATTTTATTTCTGGCATTTTACCCCGCTCTTCGCAGACGGGACGGGACTCAGAGCGGCTCCCAAAAAGGCACAATTCGATGCCCACACAGTAAAACACAGTATAAAACCCCAACATTCAACAATAAATACATTAAAATACAATTACATTAACATATCCTATGCATTCATTTATGTTAAAAACAGTGTTCCGTCCATAAAAAGCTATTGAGCCCTATTCAACAACTTCCATCAGAATCCAGTCTAAAATACTGCCTTGTGCTATTGTGCGAACGCCTGGTCCCATAACCAGGATTTCACTTTTTTCCTGAATGCCAGGAGGGATGGAATTGATCGTATGTCGCTAGGGAGCGCATTCCACAGATGGGGAGCCACCACCGAGAAGGCCCTCTCCCTCGTCCCCACCAACCGCATTTGAGAAGTTGGCGGGAGCGAGAGCAGGGCCTCCCCGGATGATCTTAACGTATGAGGTGGGACGTAGAGGCCAGGCATGTAGCCAGGGGGGGGGGGGCTAAGGGGGCTTCAGCCCCCCCCCCAAATTCTCAGGGTGGTCCGCGAAAAGGCCTTACTGGTACATTATTTAAACTGTTATGTTTATTCATATCATAGGAGATGGAAATGGAGCTTTGCCAGCCAGCCAAGGTGCCCATATTATTATTTATTTATTATTATTTCCACCATTTCTACCCTGCTTCTTCTCAACCCCCTAGGGGGGACTCAGAGCGGCTTAACAATGGCAACAATTCGATGCCAAAAACACAGTATACATATAATAAAAACCAAAAACAGTCAGAGTTAAAATACATTAAAATACAGTTAGCATTAAAATACTTTAAAACAAAATTAGCATTAAAATACATCATACATTCAAATAAGTTAAAACAGTATTCCGTCCATAATAGAAGCTTTGGGTCATGTCCACCAGTTTGCCATTTCAGTCCAATCTAAAGTTCTGTATCGTGCTAATGTGCAAACGCTTGGTCCCATAACCAGGATTTCACTTTTTTCCTGAATGCCAGGAGGGATGGGGTTAATCGTATATCAATAGGGAGCGCATTCCACAGATGGGGAGCCACCACCGAGAAGGCCCTCTCCCTCGTCCCCACCAACCGCATTTGAGAAGTTGGCGGGAGCGAGAGCAGGGCCTCCCCGGATGATCTTAACGTATGAGGTGGGACGTAGCGGCAGATGCGTTCGGACAAGTAAGCTGGGCCAGAACCGTATAGAGCTTTAAAGGTCAAAACCAGCACTTTGAATTGAGCCCGGAAGTGGACAGGCAGCCAGTGGAGCTGACACAACAGGGGGAGTGGTATGCTCCCTGTATGTAGCTCCAGTTAGTAGTCTGGCTGCCGCCCGTTGGACTAGTTCTAATTTCCGAACTGTCTTCAAAGGCAGCCCCACGTAGGGTGCGTTGCAGTAATCTATTCGGGATGTGACCAGAGCGTAGACGACCGTAGCCAGATCAGACTTCCCAAGGTACGGCCGCATCTGGTGCACGAGTCTTAACTGTGCAAAAGCTCCCCTGGCCACCGCCGAGACCTGGGGTTCCAAGCTCAGCGATGAGTCCAGGATCACTCCCAATCTGCGAACCTGCGTCTTCAGGGGGAGTGTAATACAATTATTATTGTATTTATAATTGATATTATTGTATTTATATGCCAGCTTTCTCCCAAAGTGGGATGCATAGGTAGCTTGCAAATACATTAAATTGAACGGTTTCCAACACATTTTATTATATATGTATTGATATTATTGTATTTATATGCTACCTTTCGCCCAAAGTGGGGCACGAGAATAGCTACATACAGGGAGCATACCACCCCCCTGTTGTGTCAGCTCCACTGGCTGCCTGTCCACTTCAGAGCTCAATTCAAAGTGCTGGTTTTGACCTTTAAAGCTCTATACGGTTCTGGCCCAGCTTACTTGTCCGAACGCATCAGCCTCTACGTCCCTCCTCGTAATTTAAGATCATCTGGGCAGGCCCTTCTCTCGCTCCCGCCAACTTCTCAAACACAGTTGGTGGGGACAAGAGATAGGGCCTTCTTGGTGGTGGCTCCCCATCTGTGGAACGCACTTCCAAGAGACATACGATCAACCCCATCCCTCCTGGCATTCAGGAGAAAAGTGAAATCTTGGCTATGGGACCAGGCGTTTGCACATTAGCACAATAAAGCACTTTGGATTGATTGTAATGGCAAGTTGATGGATATGGCTCAATGCTCTTATTATGGACGGAACTCTGTTTTTAACTTAAGTGAATGTATATGATGTATTAATGTTAATTGTATTTTAATGTATTTTAATGCTCAATGTTTTTGTTTTTATATTGTATTTATACTGTGTTTCGGCATCGAATTGTTGCCTATGTTAGGCCGCTCTGAGTCCCCCTTCGGGGGTTGAGAAGAGCGGGGTAGAAATGTTGGGAATAAATAAATAAATAAATAGGAAAATGTTAAATTAGGTGGCTTGCAAATACATTAAATTGAATGGTTTCCAACACATTTTATTGTATATGTATTGCTATTATTGCGTTTATATGCCAGCTTTCTCCCAAAGTGGGACACAAGAATGGGAAAACATTTAATTAGGTGACTTGCAAATACATTAAATTGAACAGTTTCCAACACATTTTATTATACGTATTGATATTATTGCGTTTATATGCCAGCTTTCTCCCAAAGTGGGATGCAAAGGTAGCTTGCAAATACATTAAATTGCACGGTTTCCAACACATTTTATTATATACTAGCTTGGGGACCCGGCGGTGCCCGGGTAATTTGTGTGGCTTGCAGTGGTCTCAGGATGTGAGTGAAGGTATTGCAAGTCCCATAATCCATGGTCCATCCTCCTCCAAACTGCACCAGGATGTAGAGTGGGTCATGAGTACTCTGTGTGCCAAGTTTGGTCTCAATCAGTCATTGCATGAGGGTTGCAGTGGTCTCGGGAAGTGATTGAAGGTACTTCAAGTCCCATCATCCATGGTCCATCCTCCTCCAGACAGCACCAGGATGTAGAGTGGGTCATGGGGGCTCTGTGTGCCAAGTTTGGTCTTGATCCATCATTATTGGGAGTTGCAGTGGTATCATGAAGGTACTGCAAGTCCCATCATCTGTGGTCTGTACTCCTCTCTACTGCAGCAGGATGTAGAGTGGGTCATGGGGGCTCTGTGTGCCAAGTTTGGTCTTTATTGGTCATTGGATGAAGGTCACAGTGGTTTCAGTAAGTGAGTGAAGATACTGCAAATCCCATCATCCATGGACCATCCCCCATAGAACTGCATCAGGATGTAGGGTGGATCAGGAGTACTCTGTGTGCCAAGTTTGGGCCTGGTCTGTCATTGTTGGGGTCCACAACATGTAATACATTTTATTACATGTATTGATATTATTGTATTTATATGCCAGCTTTCTCCCAAAGTGGGACACGAGAATAGGAAAACGTTAAATTAGAGTGGGGCGCAAGGCTGCTTTCAAATACATTAAATTAAAAGCTTGTTGTTATAACTATTATTAACTTTATTTATATCCTGCCTTTCTCCCTGTGGGGGCTCAAGGCAGCTAATAACCCCACACTTTTAAAAGAGCAATACAAAAGTTAAGACATAATTTAATCATTCAGTGTGGTAGAGACATATTAAAACATAATCAATACACTTAATATAGCCTTAAAAACTAAATTGTATTTATTAATATCGTTTCATTTAGATCAGTGTTTCCCAACCTTTTTTGAGCTGCGGCACACTTTTTACATTTGCAAAATCCCGGGGCACACCACCAACCAAAACGACACAAAATGACACTCTAACACAGTAATACATATAGTTAAGATGTTTTAAAAATGTATTTATACACTCAGTGTGAAACCTGGGCCTGTTTCAATGAACGCAACATAGATATCCTGGCAGGAATGGCAGAAAGACACAAACTTCTCACACAGGACTCCCATAACCAAGAGAAAATGCTATAAGAGTTTGGTGGGCATTGACCTTGAGTTTTGGAGTTGTAGTTCACCTATATCCAGAGAGCACTGTGGACTCAAACAATGTTGGATCAGGACCACACTTGGCATGATTACTCAATATGCCCAAATATGAACGCAGATGGAGTTCAGGGGAAATAGACATTGACATTTGGGAGTTGTAGTTGCTGGGATTTATAGTTCTCCTACAATCAAAGAGCATTCTGAACCCCACCAATGATAGAACTGGGCCAAACTTCCCACACAGAACCCCCAGGAGGCAAGAGGAGGTCTCTACTTGGGGAAAGGGAGGCGGGCCTTCCCAATGCATGGAGAGGAGAGACCAAGTAGACAACAGGTGGGGGGGGGGTTGTAATTTTGTGCCTTTATCGAGGTAGGTTTCTTAGGGTTTTTATACTTCAACACACTAGACTCCCCCCCCCCCACCTTCCTGGAGGTTCCAATTTCTCACGGCACACCTGATCATCGCTCACGGCACACTAGTGTGCCCCAGCACACTGGTTGAGAAACACTAATTTAGATGCTACTCTTTCTCCCAAAATGGCTTGCAAAAACATGATTCCACAGCATTGGGCCATTGGAGTTAAAGTAGTACCAAACTGCATTAATTCTACAGTGTAGATCAGTGGTTCCCAAAGTTTTTTGGCCTACCGCCCCCTTTCCAGAAAAAAATGTACTCACTGCTCCCCCCTAGAAAATATTTTTTTTAAATTTTAATAGCAATTGTGTGTATTAATGTTTATACCTTTTTCATAAAATATAGTAAAGAAAGGTGTTAATTACAAACATTTAATTCCAGAAATAATCACAAAAACAATATATTTGGGGGATTGCGAGCAACTGTGTCCCTGCGAGTTGGAATCCCCGGGCAAGCGTTACCGTGGAAACCGCAGCACGCGCCTCCTTCCTCTTGTCAACCCTGCCCATGGGGCAGTCCTGTATATCACCTATTTTTTCCCACGGGGACGTCCCCGCAAGCGTGCGACCCTGCATATGGCAAGCCTTGCTCACCCATCGCCCCTTACGGGGTTCAGTGCCCCCCAAATTCTCCTGAGCCTCCCAGCGCCCCCTTGGATCGCCCCACCGCCCACCAGGGGCGGTACCGCCCACTTTGGGAACCACTGGTGTAGATGTACCCTAAGAATGGGGCTATACCGGGCATAGGCTAACTTGGGCTCTCCAGGTGTTTTGGACTTCAATTCCCACAATTCCTAACTGTTATGATTTGTGGGAGTTGAAGTCCAAAACACCTGGCGGACAAAAGTTTGCCCTTGCCTGGGCTATGCTGCTTGTTTAAAAAAAGGATTTCAGCAAAACCGAAATCCTGTTGGATTAATCTCAAATGGAGGACTCTCATTGAATCTGTTGATGTACAGTGTATTATTATGTAAATTGGCATGGGCAAACTTTGGCCTGCCAGGTGTCTTGGACTACAACTCCCACAATTCCTAACAGGCTGTTAGGAATTGTGGGAGTTGAAATCCAAAACACCTGGCGGGCGGAAGTTTGCCCATGCCTGATGTAGATTAATCACATTAATTCAAAGGCTAGTTAGTTGGGTCTGGCAATAGAATTTAGCCCTTAGTTTGTGGTATAATGTAGAGCAGATATTCCCAAACGCTGGTCCTTCAGGTGTTTTGGACTTCAACCCCCAGCCTCAGCCATTTTGTCCAATGCCAAAAAATCAGGTCCATAATATATGGAGGACCACAATTTTGGGAATCACAGGTTGTAACGGTTTGAGACTTCAGAATTTCAGGTTCAACTCCCTTTTTGGCCATTAAATTCCCTATAAGACTTTGGTCCTGTAAATCTCAGCCTATTGTACTTTGCAGGGCTGTTGTGAAGATAAATGGGGCAGCTGCCTTAAATCTGGCAGAGGAAAGCCAAGATACAAAGATATAATAATATTACAGGCAGTTTCCGAGTTGAGAACGACTCATAGTTGTGAACAGGAGTGACAACACCTGGAAGACTTAACATAGGGAAAAGGTTTGTTGTTTATTTGTTCAGTCGCTTCTGACTCTTCTTGACCTCGTGGACCAGGGGTGCCCACACTTTTTCAGCATGCGAGCTACTTATAATAAAACCAAGTCAGAAAGATCTACCCACCTCCTCAAGGCTGGAGAGGGGAGGGGAAGGGGAGGGGGCGGGGCTTGGGATGGTGGCTGGGGGCTTGGCACGGCCTGGCTCCGCCCCCTTCTGGCTTCAGCTCTACCAGCAGCTTCTCCAGGCTTGAGGAGAGCAGGGCCAAGCCAGTCTTGTGCTAGCTATGTCACCACTGGCTTTGCATTGCCATCCTCAAGCCTGGAGAAGCTGCTGGTAGAGCGGTAGCCCGAGGGGGGCAGTGCCAGGCCACGCCAAGCCCCGCCCCCTCCCCTCTGGCTTTGGAGCTCCCAGCAGCTTCTCCAGTCTTGAGGATGGCAATGCCAAGCCAGTGGTGGCATAGTTAGCACAAGGCTGGCTTGGCCCTGCCCTCCTCAAACGTGGAGCAGCTGCTGGGAGTGCCGAAGCTGGGGGAGGGCGAGGGGCTTGGGGCAGCCTGGCTCCGCCCCCTCTAAGAAGCGCCCCATCCGGCTGGGATCGACCTCCTTCGGTCCCGGGATCGACGGGTAAATCACGATCGACTTCCTGGGCAGCCCTGTCATGGACCATCCCACGCCAGAGCTCCCTGTCAGCTGTGGCCACCCCCATCTCCTTCAGAGTCAGGCCAGTCACTTCAAGGATAACCTCCATCCATCTTGCCCTTGGTCGGCCCCTCTTCCTTTTCCATTTCCCCCAGCATCATTGTCTTCTCTAAGCTTTCCTGTCTTCTCATGATGTGGGAAAAGGGGTCTCCACTGAAGCTTTCTCTTCAATCCTTGTTTCCACAACAAGCCATGTTTTTCAAAATCCAATTATCACAGGGATCGAAAATGAGGTGAAATCTACTGAACAGGGGCACAGACAGTAAAAGTAATACCACAGGGGTATTAACCTTTCCCTATTCTAGAAAAAACTTATATAGATGGCTGGCTGGCTGGCTGCGAGATGTTTAAGATCATCTGGAGAGGCCATGCTCTCGGTCCCGCCTTCTTCGCATGCACGACTGGCGGGGACGAGAGACAGGGCCTTTTCAGTGGTGGCTCCTCGGCTTTGGAACACCCTCCCTAAAGACATCAGATCGGCCCCCTCCCTCCTGATGTTTCGCAAGAAAGTCAAGACCTGGTTATTTGAGCAGGCATTTGTTGATGAAATATAAGGCTTAATTGGATATTAAAAGGACTTCATCCATTCCATGGACACTCTAGGTCTTTCATTAATGGAATCCGGCCCCACACACCAGGCCGGGCACACCTTAGACCTAGTCTTCGGATATGGGCTAAAGATTACACCACAAGCAACAACGGAGGTCCCCTGGTCAGACCACTTCACCCTGAAGGTTAACATCAAAATTCCTCTACCACCAAGGATAGATCCAGAACCTATCCTGGCGCGGCAGAAGAGACTCATGGACCCTACCAGATTTGCGTCGGCCATAGAGTCCGTGGAAGTCCCCGGAGGTACCCTTAACGACCAAGTAGAAAGGTGGAATATAGCCCTGTCTAAGGCTATTAACCAAATAGCTCCTAAACGCCTCTTCCGACCACGCAGTTTCCGCTCTCTGTGGTTCACCGAAGAACTGAGGTCACTGAAGCGCAAACGGAAACAACTGGAGAGTGCCTGGCGGCGGAAACCTAGCCAGACAGCAAGAACAGCCTTCAGAAACATGTGCAAGACATACGAGCAGGCCACAAAAGAGGCAAAGAAAATTCACAACACCTCCCTAATAACAGCTGCGAGATCGCGCCCAGCGCAGATTTTCAGCATTGTCCGAGATTTGGTCACCACCAATCCGCAGCCAAAAACCAGGGACACTCCAGCCATCTCAGCAGAGGAATTCCAGGAATTCTTCATAGAGAAAATCACCGCTCTTCGGCTAGACCTGCTATCCGTGCCTGAAGATACGAGTGAGAGGGTAGAAGAACTACATACACCAACTAACCAGATATTTGACCACTTCAAAGCCCTGGATCTGGAGGCAGTTAATAAAATCATCTCCACAGCACGGGCGACTACCTGCTCCACGGACCCTTGCCCATCCCATCTAGTTAAGGACTGCGCAGAGGGGCTCTCGATTCCCCTGATGCAGATAATAAATCACTCCCTGGAGCAGGGAAAATTTCCCGATTCCTTGAAAGAAGCCTCGCTCCGCCCACTCTTGAAAAAAAGCCAATCTGGACCCAGCGATGCCAGCGAACTACCGTCCCGTCTCAAACCTCCCGTTTCTCAGTAAGCTGATCGAGCGCGGCAGCAACCCAGCTACAAAACTTCCTTGAGACATCAGAGGGCTTGGACCCCTTTCAATCAGGGTTCCGCCCGAACACGGGACCGAGACCGTCCTGGTGGCCATCTCGGACGATATCCGCTGCCAACTAGACAAGGGAGGCTCAGTAGTTCTGGTATTGCTGGACCTTACCGCCGCATTCGACACGGTGGACCATGATCTGCTGATACGACAACTTGCCGCCATAGGGATACAAGGAACAGCCTTAGCTTGGCTTAACTCCTTCCTGCGCGGACGTAGTCAGCGAGTTGAATGGCTAGGCCAAACATCTAGGAAATCTCTCCTCGAGTGCGGAGTGCCCCAAGGCGCCACATTATCACCAACGTTGTTTAACATCTATGTTCGGCCGTTGGCTGGTATAGCCCGGAGCTTCGGCCTAGGGTGCTACCAATATGCCGATGACACCCAGCTCCTACTGAAACTGGAGCCTGGCGCAACTTCGGTGCCCGAAAACTTCACTCGAGGCCTAGAAACAGTGACAAAATGGCTCCGCACCCACAAACTTAAAATAAATCCATCAAAGACGGAGATCTTATGGCCGGGCCGCCCAGAACCACCTTTCTCGCTGCCCCCCTTTGAAGGGGAACCGCTGATTCCGTCCCCTCAGTAAAAAGCCTTGGTGTTATCCTGGACTCCAAATTGTCGATGGAGACCCAGCTTGCCTCCACGAGCAAAAGGGCCTTCTTCCACCTGCGCCAAGCGAGACAATTGGCGCCCTATCTTCCGGCGGAAGCGCTAGCTACAGTAATTCATGCCACGGTTACATCAAGGCTGGATTACTGTAACGCTTTGTATGTAGGTCTACCCCGGTCACTAACCCGCAGACTCAGATTGTGTAGAACGCGGCCGCCAGGCTTCTCACAGGAACATCGATGAGATGCCACATTACACCATCTCTGCAGCGCCTGCACTGGCTGCCCGTTGAGTATAGAGCCTTATACAAGACCTTGACCTTGGCTTTCAAAGCCCTACGGGCCGGGGCCCAACATACCTAAAAGACCGCTTGCTGATGCCTGCTTACTCAAGGACCCCGCGGCCAGCAAACAAGAACCTTCTTCACGTACCAGGCTTGAAAGAGGCCCACCTGGAGACCACGAGACGGAGATCGTTCTCCGTTGTGGCCCCCGTTCTTTGGAACTCGATGCCACCGGACCAGAGAGCCTCCCTCAACCTGCCCCAGTTCCTGACCGCTCTGAAGACCTGGCTATTTAGGAAAGCCCATGGTTAATGCAGAAACAGGAACTCAAATACCGAGCCTGGCCCCTGCATTTAACCACTGAATATTTTAATCTAGTTTTAAATACTCTCTTTTAATTGTGGATTTTTTTATGTGTAAGTCGCCCGGAGCACTAACGTGGAGGGCGACTCAGAAATAATAAAGTCAGTCAGTCAGTCAGTCAGTCATATAAGGAATGACGACGATGTGATGGAAACTGATTTCAACATGACGTTGAGGCTGCAATTGTATGTTTTTAATTGTTAAATTGTTATTATATGTTTTTTTCTGGGGGGTGACTGGTTGCTGTGTGGTATTGAAGGCAGAGACTGCCTGTGTAAACCGTCCCGAGTCGCCTTCGGGCTGAGAGGGGCGGTATAGAAACGTGACAAATAAAAATAAAAATAGTTACACTTAAAAATGTACCTGTTCTGACTTGCATACAAATTCAGCTTTAGAACAAACCTACAGAACCTATCTTGTTCGTAACTTGGAAACTGTCTGAATATTGACTGAATGCACAATGATTTTTTTCCATGCCATTTGTAAAATCCAAATGAAGGACATACCCTTGAAATTGAGGATTTTTCCAGTTTCGAAAATAGTTCTTAAGTGGTTTACAAGCAAGTTGCGGGTTAAGCTTCTGAAACTTTGATGGGGCCTTTTGGTGATGCTGAGTTATGCCTTACATAATCGCCCTCTTTACATATTCCTGAACTAAGCAAGATTGTCGGCTTGCTTTAGATTAGCTTCAAACTATGATTCACCTTTGATTATGTAATCGTATCAGGGGTGCTTATGTCAGATTGAATAACCACTGCCTAGGATAGAAATGGGGTCAGGGAGGAAATTTGAAAAAAGTGTTTGAAGTGATGGTTTGGTACTACTTCTCACTCGGAAAAAGTAAGCAAGACATATGGGAACAAATGATGCTGGTTTTTTTTGTGCTAAGTCAGAACCTTAGAATCATTGAGTTGGAAGACACCCCAAGGGCCATCCAGTCCAATCCCATTCTGCCAGGCAGGAAAACAGTCAAATGTCTTTGAACAGATGGCCATCCAGCCTCTGTTTTGAAACCTCCAGAGAATAAGTTTCCACCATAGTCCCAGGCAACATGCTACGTAAGAGTGTGGTCGAATCTCCTTCTCTGGAGGAGGCTGGATGGCATCTGTCTGGGGTGCTTAGATCAGTGTTTCCCAACCTTTTTTGAGCCGCGGCACACTTTTTACATTTGCAAAATCCTGGGGCACACCACCAACCAAAATGACACAAAATGACACTCCAACACAGTAATACATATAGTTAATATGTTTTTAAATGTATTTATACACTCAGTGTGAAACCTGGGCCTGTTTCGATGAACTCAACATAGATATCCTGGCAGGAATGGCAGAAAGACACAAACTTCCCAAAACCAGGAGAAAATGCTATAAGAGTTTGGTGGGCATTGACCTTGAGTTTTGGAGTTGTAGTTCACCTATATCCAGAGAGCACTGTGGATCAGGACCACACTTGGCATGAATACTCAATATACCCAAATATGAACACAGATGGAGTTCAGGGGAAATAGACCTTGCCATTTTGGAGTTGTAGTTGCTGGGATTTATAGTTCCCCTACAATCAAAGAGCATTCTGAACCCTGCCAATGATAGAACTGGGCCAAACTTCCCACACAGAACCCCCAGGAGGCAAGAGGAGGTCTCTACTTGGGGAAAGGGAGGCGTGCCGTCCCAATGCATGGAGAGGGAGAGACCAAGTAGACAATGGGTGGGGAGGGGGGTGTTTGTAATTTTGTGCCTTTATCGAGGTACATTTCTTAGGGTTTTTATACTTCAACACACTAGACTCCCCCTCCCCCCTTGGAGGTTCCAATTTCCCATGGCACACCTGATGATTGCTCACGGCACACTAGTGTGCCCCGGCACACTGGTTGGGAAACACTGGCTTAGATTTTCTGCATGGTAGAATGGGGTTAGACTAGATCAGTGGTTCCCAAAGTAAGCGGTACCACCCCCTGGTGGGCGGAGGGACGATCCAAGGGGGCGCTGGGAGGCTCAGGAGAATTGGGGGGGGGGGTGAGCCCCTGTAAGGGGCTCACCCCCCGTAAGAATTGGGGGGGGGTGAGCCCCTGTAAGGGGGGCGGTAGCGTGAGCCAGGCGACAGGCTCCCCGCAGGGCCCGCCCCCTGCCTCCGAGGGAAGCACGAGCAGTTCCGCCCCTCCTTCTCTGGCAAACTTGTACCCTCCAAGTGGTTTAGACCTCAACTCCCACCATTCCTAACCGCCTCAGGCCCCTTCCAGAGCCCTCCATTATTTTCTGTTGGTCATGGGAGTTTGTGTGCCAAGTTTGGCTGAATTCCATTGTTGGTGGAGTTCGAAATGCTCTTTGATTGTAGGTGAACTATAAATCCCAGCAGCTACAACTCCCTAATAACAAAATCAATTCCCCCAACCCCACCGGTATTCAAATATGGGTATATTGAGTATTTGTGCCAAATTTGGTCCAGATCCAGGGTTGTTTGGGTTCAGAGTGCTCTCCAAATGTAGGCGAACGACATCTCCCATAAATCACTGTCACTTCCTCTCAACCTTCTCCCATATTTTCTGTTAGTCATGGGGTTCTGTGTGCCAAATTTTGTCCAGATCTGTCATTCATGGTGTCTCGGCTGTGGAAGTCAGAGCTGAATTGGTCGAAGGTACTGCAAATCCCATCATCCATTGTCCATACTCCCCCAAACGTATTGCTTTTGTGATTAATCACTATGCTTTAATTATGTTCGATTTGTAACAATGAAAATACATCCTGCGTATTAGATATTTGTATTAGAATTCGTAAGAGTAGCAAAATTATTTATGAAGTAGCCACGAAAATATAGTTGGGGGTCACCACAACATGAGGAACCTTATTTAGGGCTCACGGCATTAGAACGGTTGAGAACCACTGCATTAATATATATTTTAATTGTTTAATATGTTGTTTTATTCTGTTTTATCCGGCGCTTGTGAGCCGCCCCGAGCCTCCCGGGAGTGGCGGCATAGAAGCCCAACAATAAATAAATAAATAAATAAAATATATACTTCTATTTAATTGCTATTAATTTTTTAAAAAATAATGTATAGGGGGGCGGTGAGTAAATATTTTTCTGGAAAGGGGGCGGTAGGCCAAAAACGTTTGGGAACCACTGGACTAGATGGACATTGGAATCTTTTCCAACTTTCTATGATTCTCATGTCTTGACTTCCTCCGTCTCTAGATTTCTGGATCTACCCAGGGGAGAATGTCATTGGGCGCCTGGAAAGCTGTCAGATCTGCTTGCCTGCCTCATCAGTCTCCAAGGCCCACGCCGTGATCGAGGTCCCCAGCTCTGATGGGCCCCACCTTTTGTATGACAAGGGCAGCCTAAACCACACCCGGCGCCAACGGATGGTCTTGAAACCGCAGGTCCGCTACAGCCTTCAAGATGGGGACTCCTTGATCTTTGGTGACGTGGGATGCCAATATTTTATGCTGACGCCAGAGGCTGAGCTTGAATCTCCCAATGACTCAGTGGAGATTCCCCCAACCCAGAGAGTGGATGCCAGCGCCCTGGTCATTGAGGAGACACCTGCACCAGGGAGGAAGAAGCGGATGGGCTTTGGCGGCGTCCTGGTTCAGGATTCGGACAAGGAGGAGGAAGAGGAAGACGAGGTGAATGGAGCAGGCAGAATCCTTCCTCACAAAACGGGAGACGGTAAGTTTTAAAGGAGGCCTATATTTGGACCTTCATGTCTTATAGTGCCAGTATTTAAGTTGCTATAACAAGCATGGGCAAACTTTGGCTCTCCAGGTGTTTTGGACTTCAACTGCCACAATTTTGGGAGTTGAAATCCAAAACACTTGGAGGGCCAAAGTTTGTCCATGCCTGTGTTTATTTATTTATGTCATATATATCCGACCCTTCTCACCCCGCAGGAGACTCAGGGCGGATCACAATGCACATATACAGGCAAACATTCAATGCCAAAGACATACAACATATATAGACAGACATAGAGGCAATTTAACATTCCAGAAATCAGTTAAATTAGCCTCCCCACAAAGTGGTACCTAAATTTCCTACTTGACAGATGCAACTGTCTTTTGGGTTGCAAAGGTCGACAAGGAGCTACACAATTTGGTCGAGAGCTCACTCTGACCCAGGCAGGCCTCGAACTCATGACCTTTGATCAGTAGAGATCTTATGCAGCTGACACCCAGCCAGCTGCGCCACATTCCCGGTGTGGGGCAGTTCAAATATCTGCTTTCAACTGGGTTATCTGTGTTATAGTGAACATTATTTGAATAACCCTGACCAACACACATTTTGGTGCCTCAAATGTTATTGAGCCATGCCGGTTGAAATGGTGTCAAATTGGCTATTCGAGCAGGCGTTTGAAAAGGCAGTGTAACTGACATAGGATTTGGAACAATTGGACTACGAGATCGGACTATGTTTTTATCTAGGAGATGTAATGATGTTTTTATTGTTATGGTTTTAATTGATATGCTAATGTTTTTAATTGTTTTAAACATTTTTTCTATGATGTTGTTGGCATTGAATTTTTGCCTGGTGAACCGCTCCGAGTCGCCTTCGGGCTGAGAGGGAACGGTATACAAATGTAGTAAATCAGTGTTTCCCAACCGCTGTGACACGGCACAGCAGTGTGCCGTGACGGACCTCCTGCTGTGCCGTGAGAAAAGCTCTCTGCCCCCCTTCCTTCCCCACTCCTCCTGCCGAACTCCTGCTGCTTGGGGGAGGAGGAGGAGGGGCCAGGCGGTGGCGAAGAAAAAGAAGGGGCCGGGGCGCCGCCTCCTTCGGCCGTTTCCCCAGCCAGCCTCCAATCCTGAAGCTGCGCGGAGGAGGAGCCCCGCCCACTGAAGCCTGTCCACCGCTCATGCTCCTCCTCCTCCGTGTGGCCTGGCTCTGCCCCCTCCCCCCGGCTTCAGCTCTCACACAGCTTCGCCAGGCTTGAGGGGGGAGTGCCAAGCCAGCGGTGGCAGAGCCAGCACAATGCTGGTATGGCACTGCCCCCTCAAGGCTGGCAAAGCTGTGGGAGCGCTGGGGGCGGGGGCGGGGGCGGGGCATGGCGCGGCCTGGCTCCGCCCCTCACAGCTTCGGCACTCCCACAGCTTCCCCAGGGCAAGATTTGCCTTAAACTGGTGCCATTTAAAATGGCCCACGAGAACTCTATGATTCTCTGTAATCTGTTTTTCCCATTAGGTTCAGCTTCCTCTGTTGAAGATTCTAGACTGTCCAATATGGCTTCCTCCATGTTTTCTTCTCCTTCTGTTGTGCCAGAAAGGTATGCCATCTTTGACTGCTTGTTTTGGGAGATGCTTTAGCAACCTTAATTATTGCAGTATGTAGAAAGGGATATATATGTATGTATATATGCAATTCTTCCCACAATGTTTGTGTGTGTGCACGCACACACACATTGTGGGAAGAATTGCATTTATCCACGAAGAGTGTTTTGAATTATTCTTAATTTTGTTTCCTGTAATTTTTATTATTAATAATAATAAATATTAATAATTAATATTAATAATAAATATAATAATAAATATTAATAATAAAAATATTAATAATAAATATTAATAATTTTTTTAATTATGAAATTTTTATTAAATTATCTTTTCACTGTTTTTCACCATACCTTTTTCTGAATGATTGCTCAGAGTGATAAAAGAAGTGAAAACTTGGCAACTTAGTGGAACCTGCAGAAGAAATATTTCAAGATGCCTAAAAGATAGTTACTTTATAAGTAAGGAAGGGGAATAGTTACTTGCTTTTAGAAGTTTATAAAGCAGTGAATTCACATTTTTAAAAGGTGGTACTAATAAATACATTTAAAATTAAGGACCTGCTGCTTAATAATACATAATTATTTTCAAAACCAGGAATTTCCTATTGTTTGTCGTCGTCTCCCCTCCCCTCCCCTCCCGAGACATGGTCCCAGGGACAGAAAATTAATGGCCACCCCTGCAGTAAAGGATAGTTGTAGAGCTGCACAAAGCTTATGAAAGTTACTATTTTGACAGCAAATCCCAGACGTCTTTAGGTTGCGTTAGCTAGAAGTTTCCAGTAACTGCTGTGCAAAAACATAACTACAGTCTCTGGGGAAGTAACTCTGGGGCATTAGATTAAATGGAATATTTTTTAAAAAAATCAAGCTCCCATTAACTCATTTTAATGAAATGGTTATATTCCTCAATGGACTGAGGAATACATTTTTTAAAAGCTACTATTTGAATACTTCTTGTCTGAAATTTATTTATTATTTATTTATTTATTATTCGGGCTTCTATGCCGCCGACTCCCTGAGGCTCGCGGCGGCTCACAGGAACCGAAGGTACAACTACACACAAGCAATGCGATAAACATCTAAAACTATTAAAACAGTTAAAACAGCAAAATACAAAAAACCCAGGTACAGTTCAGAAATTAAACAACGTGACACCCCAGGACAGCGGCTAAAGCGGAACATGGGCAGGACCTACTCACTGAAGGCCTGCTTAAACAAATAAGTTTTTCAGGCGCATCTAAACGGGAGCAGGTCCTTTATAGCCCGCGTTCCAGCCGGGAGGGCGTTCCACAGCGTAGGAGCGTGAGTAATACAGAAAAGGTTTGGATTTTGGAATTTTTAAAAAAATATTGAAATACCTGTATAATGAGATACCTTGTAGATGGGGCCCAAGCTTTGTTTCATGCACAGAACTGTCTAAAACAGTGGGTCCCCAGGTGTTTTGGCCTACAACTCCCAGAAAATCCCATCCAGTTTATAATACATACACTTTATTTATATTCCGCTCTTCTCACCCCGAAGGGGACTCAGAGCAGATTACATCACACATACGCCAGACAGTCCCTGCTGGATCCACAAACAATTACATACAACATACAAACATATGACAAGTACAATTTTTAGAAGGATTTTTCTTCAGGCTGCATCACAGGGTGCGGTTGTGTCATTACGTCATCACATCACAAGGGGTGCTGTTGCTTCATCCTTGTGACGGAGAGCCTCTGTTTTTCCGCATTCCACCTTTCGACAGCCAATCTAACTTTTTATTTAGGCGTTGTAAGTCCTTCTTTGAAAAATTCTTCCCCTCTAGGTGGTTCCCAGTTTTATCTAATCACAGCTGAGCTGTTTTTGACCTCTTGGGTGAACAGTGGACAGGGCTCACAGCTGGGTGTCCAAATCAGCTCGGGATTCGAACTTGCAGTCTTCAGATCTTCAGATTGCTAGCACAGCTGCTGTTACCACTATGCTATCTCTCCGGCTGTTAGGATTTCTGAGAGTTGAAGGCCAAAACACTGGTCTAAAATGTTGTATACAATTACCTTCAGGCTATAAAAATATTGCCTGAAGGCAATTTTATACAATATTTTAAATAATTTTATGCATGAAACAGCTTGTATACACTGAACCATCAGAAAACAAAGGTGTCACTATTTTAGCAACCTCTGTGTACAATTTGGAATATTTTGGACTTTGTAATCCCAGATAAGGGATACTCAACCTGTATTGTAAAATATACTGTATATATTTAAAAATGCAGATGGCAAAACCGTGTGATTATTTTAAAACTTGAATATTATGCTTAATCTCTATTTTGTTTATTTTAATATGTATCTTTTGGAAATAAGTTTTAATATTTCATACTATGTCATTATTGCAAATAATGTTTTAGGTGAATTTATGTTTTACAACAGGGGTGCCCACATTTTTTCAGCATGTAAACTACTTATAATAAAACCAAGTCAGAAAGATCTACCTACCTCCTCAGGGAGCCTGCAGGGAGGAGCGGAATATAAAACCGAATAATAAATAAATAAATAAATGGAATAAGGGGAGGGCGGGGGCTTGGCACGGCCTGGCTCCGCCCCCTCTGGCTTCAGCACTCCCAGCAGCTGCTCCAGCCTTGAGGAGAGCAGTGCCAAGCCAGCCTTGTGCTAGCTATGCCACCACTGGCTTGGCCCTGCCCTCCTCAAGCCTGGAAAAGCTGCTGGTAGAGCGGAAGCCAGAGGGGTGGAGCCAGGGTGCACCAAGCCCCGCCCCTCCCCTCTGGCTTTGGAGCTCCCAGCAGCTGCTCCAGGCTTGAGGATGGCAGTGCCAAGCCAGTGGTGGCATAGCTAGCACAAGGCTGGCTTGGCTCTGCTCTCCTCAAGGCTGGAGCAGGTGCTGGGAGTGCCAAAGCCGGGGAGGGGGTGGGGCTTGGCACGGCCTGGCTCCGCCCCCTCTGAGAAGCGCCCCATCCGGCTGCGATCGATCTCCTTCGGTCCTGTGATCGACTGGTCGATCGCGATCGACTTCCTGTGCAGCCCTGTTTTACAATGTTGTAATCCACCTTGAGTTGTGAGGAGAAGCTGGCAAGAAATGTATTATGTATTATTATTATTATTATTACATTTACTTCCACATTGGGGGGAATTCTTCCTAAATTGGAAGTTTTGCCTTTCTTAAAAAAGAAAACAAACTGAATCATTACTGTTTCTTTAACTAAGTCAGAAGTTTAGGTGTTTGAGCAGAGGAATCTGCTTTTAATTGTTATGTTTATTGTTTGTACCCCACAGTGATGAGGAAAGTGGGGAACTCTCTTCCAGTGACCTGCCTTGTCCTTCCTTGAGCCTGTGCTTTGAAAGCCAGGATGCTGAAGTATCCACTTTGAAGAATGGTGGGCGTCCTCCTTTAGACCAAGAAAGAGCAGCTGTTGAGTCAGGAACTGCTGAAGTGGAAGCAAAAGGCCCCCCAAACATGGAAGATAATACAGCCGAGAAGCAAGGAGCCGCTCCTTCTGGTCATAGCCTTATAGAGAACCTCCAACTGGATAGTGATACTGATGTAGAAGATGAGGACAGAGCTGGTAACATGCCCAGACCATCAGGAAACTTGGTAGAAGATGACAAAGGCCTAGAAATAAGCAGTGACACAGATGTGGACGAACCTGTGGTGATGGATCCAGATGCCACCAGTCAGAAGGCCCACCCTGCAGTTATCTACGTGAGCAGTGCTTCTGATCAGGAGGAAGTAGCAAAGGACTTGGGTATCTCAAAAGCCCACCAAACTGCTGAAAATGGGGACGATGACACAGATGCAGAGGATGGGATGGCAAACCCAAGTGTTGCATGCCTTGAAAATCATGTGCCTGAGCCTCAAATAGAAGGTGGCTGCAAAGGCATGGGAAAAACAGAAGAAGAACCACATCCCAAAGGCTCTCAGCCTGGTGGGAACGAGGACAGTGACACAGACATGGAGGAAGTCCCCCAAGAGCCACAGGTGAAGGCTAAGTCTCATGAATGTCAGAATGGTGGTGCAGATCTGGATGGCACGTCCCTCAGAGTGGACAATCCAGGTGAGACTCTGAACACCCATAAAGCTGCTCTGGACAGTGATGAGGATACAGATGTGGATGACACATCCCCCAAAGCTGAGACTTCGAAGACCCATAAGGCTGCCCCAGACAGTGATGGGGATACAGATGTGGAAATGTCTAACTTGGTGCTGGAGAACTCACATATTGCTCAGCCCCACAGTTCTCACTGTGCGGACAATGATTCAGATTTGGAAGACATCCCTCTCCAAAGGGCTTTGCGTCAAGTTAGCAGTTGCCTGGATCATCCGAGTGCTGCTGCTAAAGAAGTATCTAATCTTAATGTTCAACAGCGGAGCCGTGAGGAAACTGTTCATGAACAACCCAAGAGCTCAGATGGGAAGGAAAACCCTGAGATCATTGACAAGGGAGCCATCTTGCCTCAGATTCGGTGCCTTCCTGCTCTCTCTTTGGATAGCGATACTGATGTCGAAGAGGAGGAAGAGGAGAAGGTGGCAGTGGTGGAAATTCAAGATGTGGCCTCCAAAGTTGAGAATAAACCCATAGTTGCTGGTTCCAGTGGAGAAGGTAGCGGAAGCAACCCTGAGAATCATTCTATTAGCCCTCCAGATAGTCCTGGGCCTATTGAGGTTGAGGATAGTGATACAGATGTGGAAGCGGTTTCTCCATCCCATAAAGAATCCGTGGCCCGAGACGGCGATACGGACGTAGAGGAAGTGGTTGAGCCATTGCCAATGAAACCCATAGAAGAGCAAGAGACTCGGCTATTAGCTCCTGAGAGATCTCACGCGAATGGAGAGAAATTGGACAGCTCTGCAGCGGATGTGAGAGCCCACCACGAACCTTACAAAGAGGATGAAGATACAGACGCAGAGGGGAACAAGTTCAGTTCAGGAGAGGAGAGCAGCACTGACGGTGAGGGAAGGAGAAGGGCGTGAAGGCAAATTTCTTTTCCTGCACTGATAGAATTTCTATTTGGGGATCTTAATAGATTTTTTTAAAGACCCCTGTCCTGTGATTTGTTTAGACCAGGGGTGCCCACACTTTTTCAGCATGCGAGCTACTTATAATAAAACCAAGTCAGAAAGATCTACCAAGAGAGAAGCAGGGGGAGGGGGGCGGGGCTTGGCGCGGCCTGGCTCCGCCCCCTCTGGCTTTAGCTCTACCACAGCTTCTCCAGGCTTGAGGAGGGTAGTGCCAAGCCAGTGGTGGCATAGCGATCGACTTCCTGGGCAGCCCTGGTTTAGACATAAAAGATATAGGTAAAAAAGCCATTTTACTCTGATGCTAAAAGATAAGTTGTGGTGTCAAAAGTTGGTAACAGAGGGCCTTCTCCATGGTGGCCCCTCGACTCTGGACTTCGCTTCCTAGAGATATTAGGCAAGCCCCCACCAAGGCAATCTTCAGGAGTCTGAAAACTTGGCTGTTCCAATGTGCATTCAGTGATTGAATCTATGATAATCCCAACCAAATTTTTCATAATATGCCATCAGAAGCACTTTATTTTTTTGGTTGTGCAATTAAATTCGACCTCACCCCCCGGATCCCCTTTCTGATACTCTATATTGCCCTGTTTCCCAGTGTTTTAAAATTTAAAATTTTTAATCTTTAAATTGACCCTACCCACAGTGATTGTCTTTAGTGTCTTAGTTTTTATTATTATTATTAATTTCATATTGTTGTGTTGTTTATTTATTGGTTTTGTATTCAAGTTGTATTATTTTTATTTTCTTTTGTACTTTTGTGTTACACTGTGTTTTTTGTATGAATGGGCATGGCCTCATGTAAGCCGCCCCGAGTCCCACAATTTCCATGCTGCCCTTATGATGCAGAGACGTTGAACCTCCTCTTAGCTGTAGAGTTACATTTGGACCTTAGTGTGGCCTTGTATTGGTCTAGTGTCCTTTAAAAAACAACAACACCGTTTGTTATTGCAGTGCATACTGGGATATGAGGTATACATGTGGGAGCTGCAGTAAAGCAATACAATGTGGATGAATTCTTTTCAGCATTTCAGCGAACGCTGAATGGGATACTCATTCCTTTTCATCCCTCCCATAATCTGCCAGCATTTTGTACTCACTGACCATGATAGGATTGTACTCTTTTTGTAGTGCTCCACAAGAAACCTACCTCTTTGAGTACTTCTTCTAAAGATATTTTGTAGTTCTATACACTTCAGGGCCCCCCTTTAACCTATTGACACTTTATGTATGAAAGTGGCAATTGGGAGTTGCTGGGATATATAGTTCCCTGCCATCAAAAAGCATTCTGAACTCATGCAACCATGGAATTGACTCAAACTTGGCATAGAGATCTCCCATGACCAACACAAAATACTGGTGAGGCTTGGGGAAAATATACCTTGGCATTTGTGAGTTGCTGGGATATATAGTTCCCTGCCGTCAAAAAGCCCCCACCGCCTCCTTACAGGACTTCAGTGCCCCCTAAATTCTCCTGAGCTTCCAGCACCCCCCTAGATTGCCTCACCGCCCACCAGGGGGTGGTACCTCCCACTTTGAGAACCACTGATCTACACTGTGGGAGACCCCGGTGGCGTAATGGGTTAAAACCCTTGTGCCGGAAGGACTGAAGACCGACAGGTTGGAGGTTCGAATCCAGGGGGAGCGCAGATGAGCTTCCTCTGTCAGCTCCAGCTCTCCATTTGGGGATGTGAGAGAAGCCTGCCACAAGGATAGTAAAACATCTGGGCGTCCCCTGGGCAATGACCTTGCAGACTACAAATTCTCTCACACCAGAAGCGACTTGCAGTTTCTCAAGTCGTTCCTGACACAGAAAAAAAACCTATAGAATGGATGCAGTTTGACATCACTTTAACTGCCATGGCGTCATGGGAGTTCTCGTAGTTTTACACAGTCTTTAGCCTTTCCTGCTAAAGAGGCCTGGTGCCTCATCGAACTACAACTCCCATGATTTCTATAGCATTGAGCCATGGCAGACAATGCATTGAGATTAATGGCTGAACATTGCAAATAAGAGGGTCCTGTTCCATTTTGTCCCCACAGATGATCAGGACCTGGATCTCCAGGCAACTCAATGTTTTCTGCCTCCTGAGCTCTCGCCTCCTGGGATTGAGACAGCAAGAAATCCCAACCTGGCAGGTGGGGACTGTTCCAGGATTCAAAGAGGAGCAGCTTTTGGGGCTTTTATAGGCTTGTGTGTATTTTGTGATTTTAAGGCACTAGCTGCATGTATTATCAGTGATACACATTCCTGGTCCTGAGGGTGAGGAAATGGTAATCTGTAGCTGTAGCCCAATGCCAGGACTTCCAGTGCTCTGTCTTAATGGTCTTCACCTCCCTTTTGCAGCTCTATGCATGTTGACGCTTCCCTTGTCATGCAGTTACAAGTTTGGCCATTTTGATACCATTTTACACTAGAGCATGATTATGGCCAATGTTTTTATGGACTGAACATTGTTTTAATCCAGAGTGAATGTGTATGGTGCTAATGTAGTTGTATTTTAATGTATTTTTAATGTATTTTAATTGTTGAAGGGTTTTGGGGTTTTATATTGTGATTATGTGGGCATCGAATTGTGCCGTACTGTAAGTCAGAGTCCCCCTTGGGGGTTGAGAAGAGCGGGGTAAAATCCCGAAATAAATAAATAAATAGAGCAGGCACGGGCAAACTTCGGCCCTCCAGGTGTTTTGGACTTCAACTCCCACAATTCCTAACAGCCTATTGGCCGAAGTTTTCCCGTTCCTGCATTAGAGGATAACACTATTCCTTTGCCTTCTTTTTCCATGCCAGATTCCTATACCAACCTGGAAGAGGAGCCGACCCAGGACTTCAGATCTCCTCCTGCACAAACCGGCCTCCTATTTGGGAAAAGTAAGTTTTTCAGAGACCTCTCTACTTAGTAGCTCTTCAGTGTAATGCAGTGATTCCCAACCAGTGTATGCCGTGAGCGATCATCAGGTGTGCCGTGGGAAATTGGCACTCTCCCCGCTCCTAGCAGCCCCCTCACAGGTTTCCAAGAAACAAATTGAGCCTCTCCGCTTGGATTTTTTTTTTACTATTTTACTGGATTTTTTAGAGCCCCCAGGAACTGTTTATAACAGCTTCATGACATCCATAGTTAACTGGAAGCAAGTTTCACTCAGGGCGAAATTTCACAAAGGTCTGGAGAACAAGCTCTATGAGGAACGGCTTGAAGAGCTGGGCATGTTTAGCTTGAAGAAGAGAAGGCTGAGAGAAGACATGATAGCTATGTATAAATATGTGAGAGGAAGTCATATATATGTTGTGTTCATCGAAACAGGCCCAGGTTTCACACTGAGTGTATCAATACATTTAAAAACATATTAACTATATGTATTACTGTGTTAGAGTGTCATTTTGTGTCATTTTAGTTGTTGGTGTGCCCCAGGATTTTGTAAATGTAAAAAATGTGCCGCGGCTCAAAAAAGGTTGGAAAACACTGCATTAGAGGATAACACTATTCCTTTGCCTTCTTTTTTCCATGCCAGATTCCCATACCAACCTAGAAGAGGAGCCGACCCAGGACTTCAGATCTCCTCCTGCACAAACCGGCCTCCTATTTGGGAAAAGTAAGTTTGTCTCTACTTAATAGCTCTTTAGTGTAATGCGTCCTATTTGGGGCTGTAGTTGAAGAGTGTTCGGAAACTTCTTCCTTTGTTTTATAATTATACTAGCTTGGGGACCTGGCCCTGCCCGGTCATTTGAGAAGTGCAGCAGGATGTAGAGTGGGTCATGGGGGCTCTGTGTGCCAAGTTTAGTCTTGATCCATCATTATTGGGAGTTGCAGTGGTATCATGAAATTACTGAAAGTAGTGCAAGTCCCATCATCTCTGTGTGTCCCCCCCCCCCAAAGTGTAGTAGGATGTAGATTGGGTCATGGGGGCTCTGTGTGCTAAGTTTGGTCTGTATTGGTGAATGGATGAGGATGCATTGTTTTTCGGAAGTGAGTGAAGATACTTCAAGTCCCATCATCTGTGGTCCGTCTCACAGTAAACTGCACCAGGCTGTAGAGTGGGTCATGAGGGCTCTGTGTGCCAGATTTGGTGTTGATCAGTCATTGGATTAGGTTTGTAGCAGGATTGGGAAGTGAGGGAAGGTACTGCAAGTCCCATCATCCATGTTCTGTCCCCCTCCAAACTTCAGTAGGCTGTAGAGTGGGTCACTGGGGCTCTGTGTGCCAAGTGTGGACTTTCTCGGTGTTTGTTGGGGGCCACAGTGGTCTGTGGGAACAGAGGGGTGTAAAAGTACTACAAATCCCATCATCCATTGTCAGTCCTCCCCCAAACCTCACCAGGACGTGAAGGCAGTCATGGGGGTTATGTATGGCAAGTTTGGTCTCGATCAGTGATTGGAGGAGGGTTGCAGCGGACTTGGGAAGTGAGTAGAGGCACTTCAAGTCCCATCATCCATGGTCCACCCTCCTCCGAACTGCACCAGGACGTAGAGTGGGTCATGGGGGCTGTGTGTGCTGTGTGTGGTCTGTATTGGTCCTTTTGGTGGCCTCAGTGGTCTGTAGGAACCAAAGTCTTGGAAAGTACTACAAATCCCATAATCGTGGGTCATGTCATAGGGGGTTATGTGTACCAAGTTTGGTGCAGGTCCATCACCCGCGCTGGTCGCTGTGGCCTGTGAAAGTGGCTGCCACATATCCGCCCATACATATCCGCCCATAAACTCTATTTTGGGGCCTGTAATGTTATGGCCTGCTATTGGTAACTTTAAAAGGCCGAATGGCAGGCAGCCGTTTTCTAAAAGCTGAGGGGAGGAGAATACAGGAATCCATTTTGTTTTCACAGAGCCAAGTGGGGAGGGAATGTTGATGGTGCATTTTTCCCCTCAGTGGGAAGAAATCCTGTTGTTTGAATGTAGAGGCCTGGATTCTGGGTTGCTGGCTTTTTTCCCCTCAGTGGGAAGAAATCCTGTTGTTTGAATGTAGAGGCCTGGATTCTGGGATGCTGGCTTTTTCCCTCAGTGGGAAGAAATCCTGTTGTTTGAATGTAGAGGCCTGGATTCTGGGTTGCTGGCTTTTTTCCCCTCAGTGGGAAGAAATCCTGTTGTTTGAATGTAGAGGCCTGGATTCTGGGATGCTGGCTTTTTTCCCCTCAGTGGGAAGAAATCCTGTTGTTTGAATGTAGAGGCCCGGATTCTGGGATGCTGGCTTTTTCCCCCTCAGTGGGAAGAAATCCTGTTGTTTGAATGTAGAGGCCTGGATTCTGGGTTGCTGGCTAATCAGTGGCTATCAATGCCCTCTGTCTGGTGCCTTAGAATTTTGGAGTGGCGAGGCTGTCCAATCAAAGGACTTTATGCAAATAGCTGCCACATATCCGCCCTTCCGCCCTCCGCATACACACATACACACAAACATTCCGTTTTATAAAGGTATACAGATTTTAATTGAATTGTTGTAATTATTGATATGACTTGATTCTCTTCTAATTTTTAGCTTTGATCTGTTTTTAACTGTATTGCTTTTTTACAGTTGTTAGGTGTTTTGTGTCCCAATTGGAGGGAAAGTAGAGCACAAATAACAACAGCAATAGTAATTCCATAGTTCATCTTGCACTCTGATGGTATTTTAGAGTGGATGCAAAGGAGCTGCTATCAGGCCATCATCATCATCCATAGTGACGTTGGCATTGACCTTATTAATCTATGATTAGGACTAACAGAGATTATTATAGTCTGTTCTGGGATTACCCAGAAATCCTTTTTCTGTATCTCTGCTTCTTGCATTCAGTTCACCTGAAAACGTTTGTGGAACTTGTTTCCAAAAAGTACTAAATCCAGCTGGACAAATTTTATAGGAATCGAAATAAAAAATGCAATTCTTTGTCACAATCACCGACTTAGTACTGCCCCTTTAACACACACACGGAGACGTAGCAAAGGCTAACTAGTTTTATTGAATATAAAAAGTCCAAAAGGCAATTCTCGTGAAGAGATCAACGAATAAAGCAATCAGCAATGCTGAAGTCCAATTAAGAAAGCAAAGTTCCAAAAGATAGTTCCAAAGCAAACGTGGCAAAAAGCTTGGCAAGTTTCCGGATTGACTCCGGAACAAAGCAGGGTTTCCGCAGCAATGCGAATCAATAACAAGGCAAGGTCTTAGTCCAAGGCGAGCCAAACTAGGCTCCGAGATTCACTCCGCTTTCACGCCCTTCAGATCAGACGTGGCCGGAGAACTGAGGATCAGTTCCCACGGAGCCGTTCTTAATCCTTCGGCCGGGCCCCTCGACGATCTAGGGCCCGGCGTCTGCAGTCCAGTATCGCTATCTCCTTGAGAAGCAGCCTCCCCCGAACTTTCCCAGCCGCTGGCCTCCATCTGCTGCTCGGCCAGCTCCTGGGAACCTCGGCCGTTTGGGAATTCATAACTATCTTCGCTATCTGCTTCGCTGCCTCCCATCTCCACCTGGTCCGCTCCTTCCCCGGGAGAATGCTCCCACTCGAGATCCCAGGCTTATCTCTCTACAGGTGAACTGGGCAAAGGCACTGCTGACCAATCTTGCTCTGGGCCTTCCAACTCATCCTCCGAGTCCCCTTCAGCATGTGCGGGTCCCAATGGCATCGGGGACCCCACCACCTCACCCTCCCAGTGGCACGAACGGACCCATGGGTGCTACACTATCCCCCCTCAGGGCCCCCTGGGCTACGCCCCCGGGCTTGGGCTTGTCAGGATACTTGCGGTGGAAAACGGGCCACCAACTCCGGTGCGTGGACATCTCGAGCCTTGACCCAAGCACGCTCTTCGGGCCAAAACCTTTCCAGTCAATAAAATACTCCAACTTCGGTACCGGATGCGAGCATCAAAATGTCCTGCACTTCGACCTCCTCCCGCCTCCCCGCATCACAGGGAGGAGGCGGCTGCGTCACATCAGGCCGCACCCCCTTCGCCGGGCGGAGCAAGGAGCGATGAAACACCGGGTGGAGTTTCATGTCCGCAGGGAGCTGGAGCTTGAAGGAAACAGGCCCCACCCGCTCCAAAACTGTGTAGGGCCCCAAAACCCGGGCATCCACCTTGCGGCTGGGGCGTTGCGTGGGCAGATTCTTGGTGGACAGCCAAACTTTATCCCCCACCAGAATCGCAGGACCCTCCTGGCGCCGCCGATCAGCCATCCGCTTGTAGTCGGCCTTCGCCTGATCCAATTGAGTGCGTAGCAAGTCTTGAAGCGCAGTGAGCTCCTGGAGCCAATCCTTAGCCTCAAACGTCCCCAGACGGGTCCACCGGAGGAGGGTAGAACCGAGGTGGTGTCCATAGTTGGCAAAGAAAGGAGTCTCTTTGATGGATTCCTGCGTCGCATTGTTGTAAGCAAACTCTGCCAAAGACAACAAGGGCGCCCAGTTGGTTTGCTGATAGTTGACATAGCAGCGCAGATACTGCTCCAAAGTGGCATTAACCCTTTTCGGTTTGCCCATCGGTCTGCGGGTGGTGAGCCGTGGACATCCGCACATCACTCCCCAGCAGCTTCTGGACAGCCTTCCAGAACTGGGAAGTGAATTGGGTGCCCCGGTCCGTCACCAGGCTCTGGGAAGTCCATGCAGCCGAAAACACATGTTGCACAAACATATCAGCAGTCTCCTTGGCAGTAGGCACCCCCACACAGGGGATGAAGTGTCCCATCTTGGTGAAACAGTCCACCACGACCAGTATCGTGGTGAACCCCTTGGACTTGGGGAGGTCGGTGAAATCATCAGCGAAATCATCTTCCAGGGAGCGGAGGGGAGTCGGAAGGGCTGGAGCAAACCAGCCGGTTTGCCCCCCTGGTTCTTAGCCCGGTGGCACACAGGGCAGGATCCCACATAGTCCTCCACATCCCTCCGCACTTTAAGCCACCAAAAATCCCGTAGAACCAGCTGCAGCGTCTTGAAGAGCCCAAAATGGCCCGCCGCCTTAGAGTCGTGGCAAAGCTTGAGAATGTCCCCCCGCTCAGGGCCCGGAGAAACATAAACAGAGTCCCGATGGTAGAGCACCCCGTTCCGCACCTGAAACGGAGCCTGCCCCCCCTGGACAGCTGGTCGCGCACCCAGGGGTCGTCCGATGGCGGGCCTGGACCCGCACACTCAACGGCCGCTTATCCACGGGGCCAGGCGGGCCGCCGGGCGCGGCGCGCCGGCCGTTCGGGCGGCCGCAAAGTTCTCCGCTTTGAGCAGAGGCTGCTCAGAGAGGACCTCCCCTCCGCGGACATACTCCGGCTTCCGGGACAGGGCATCAGCTTGCTTGGTCTGCTTGGGGGTCACATAGTGAATGCGGAAATTGAATCGCTCAAAGAACAGGGACCATCTCTGTTGCCTCTGGTTCAATTTGCGCTGGGACTTCAGATGCTCCAGGTTCCGGTGGTGGTGTGAACCTCCACCGAAACTTGGCCCCTTCAAGCAGGTGTCTCCAGACTTGAAGCCACCTTGATGGCCAAAGTTCCTTCTCCCAAATGGTATAGTTCTTTTCCGGGCCGTCAGCTGCCGGGAATAGTAGGCACAGGGCAACAAATCCGTACCCTGAGGCTGTAGCAGGATCGCTCCCACCACCACATCCGAAGCGTCGGCCTGGACGATGAAAGGGTGCGGGGTTGGGGTGCTAAAAGCGGCTGAGTGGTGAACAGCTGCTTCAACTACGCGAACCCCATCCGCCTCCGGTGTCCACCGGACGGCACCTTTCCCCCGCAAACACTGGGTGATCGGATCAGCCCACTTGGCAAAGTCAGGAATGAACTTTCTGTAGTAGTTGGCGAAGCCCAGGAATCTTTGAATGTCTTTTTTTGCTGGCGGGGCC
>JARBWK010000001.1:187374170-187388208 GCA_030556195.1 Anolis apletophallus | reverse complement strand
GAGGAAGAAGGGAGGAGGCCCCGGAGCCGCCTCAGCCCCAAAGCCCGAAGGAATCCTGAGCCAGAAGGGGAAAACAGGCGGCTGAGAGGAAAACAAAGCCCAACACTCCACTCTGGAAGCTCTCTGCCTTCTCCAGAAGTGACTCACAGGAAAGGCGCGCCTGGCCCCTCCCCTCAGCCTCCAACCAACCGCTTCTCCAGGAAGCTGAGGCCCCACCCTTCCCTCCCCTTCGCGACTCCACCCTGAACAAACATGGTGGTGCCAAGGGAGAACTTAGAGAGGCGGGGCTTGCTTCTGGTCACGTTGATTAGCTTGCTGGCGCCCAGAGAGAGAGAGAGAGAGAGAGGCGGGAGAGAGAGAGAGAGAGAGAGAGAGAGGCGGAGAGAGAGAGAGAGAGGCAGGCTGCCCAGGTGACTCCTGGCGGGGAGGTCGGTTCTTCCACGGCACACCTGATGATATGCTTCCACAGGAAGGTAATGGCACTCCATGCAGTCATTCTGGCCACATGACCTTGGAGGTGTCTACGGACAATGCCGGCTCTTCAGTGTAGAAATTGAGACGAGGGTAGAACAATTATATAACAAAGAGGGAATGGTAAGGGAGAATAGAATTAAACAATGGCTTGGACAAGAAAATTGGTTACAGATAAGAGCAATTTGTGCATACTGTAGAATAAAAGATAATATTAATATGGTTAAGAGTGAAGATACCGCCTTTGAAAAGATGATAAGAGACAAATGGGAAGGAATGAAGGCACAGGCCAGCAATATATATACAATGCTATTAGAGGCAGATGGAGGTACAATACGGGATTTGAAAAAGTATGGGAAATGGAGCTACAAATTATGGAACAAGAGATGAGAAATGTGGTAGAGATTCTAGGGATGAAAAGGAATACCAAAGTACGAGAAATGAGGAGGAAAATATTGTATAAATGGTATC
This sequence comes from Anolis apletophallus, assembly GCA_030556195.1. Classification (NCBI taxonomy): domain Eukaryota; kingdom Metazoa; phylum Chordata; class Lepidosauria; order Squamata; family Anolidae; genus Anolis; species Anolis apletophallus. The sequence goes on along the minus strand of JARBWK010000001.1, from coordinate 187,387,266 downwards.
GTACACCCTGTCAATTAGCATACTACTATAAAAAGGGGAGAGTCAGTGCTGGCACGGATGCCACCAGAAAGGGCGATTTATGCACATGATGTGGGAATGTGAATATATACAACATTTTTGGCAGACTATACAAAATCAGGCAAAACAAATTCTAGGAAATGAGTGGATTATAACAAAAAGAAATTGCGGTAATAGGAAAAATGGTGAAAACGGAAAATGATAGGGAAATAAAAGAAGCAATAATAGAATGTGCACAAGCAGTAATAGTATTAGGATGGAAAGATAAATCAAAATGGACAGTAAACAAATGGTATCATTATATGGTGGAACAAATGGAATTTGAAATTATGAATGGGAAATTAAATGCTTCAAAAATTAATGAAAATAGAATGAGAAAAATGGAAGAAAGATGGACAAGGGTAAAGAATCATATTATGAATCATTCTGGAGATCAAGCCATAAGAAATAGGATACAAATGTTATATAGTATATAGAATGGAAAGGTATAAAGATAAAGATATAAAAAGATGTCTCCATAAGAAATGAATATATAAAAGGGAATAATCCTCATGTTGGTGGTGGGAATTGTAAATGTTCTGTGAGTGTTTGATATGTTTTTTGTGTGTGTGTTAAAATAAAATAAAAATTTGTTTAAAAGAAAAAAAGGAAAAAAAAGAAATTGAGACGAGCACCACCCCCAGTGTCGGACATGACTAGACTTAATGACAGGAGAAACCTTTAATCTTAAAGATGGTGCCTGAGTAGTACCATCTCTCTGAGGATTAAAATGCCTCCTTGCCCAGCCCCAATATATTAGGGCTTTTAAGTGGAAAATGGAAGAAATTAAACCTAGGCCAGGGCTGTCCAACAGACGGCCCTGGGGCCGTACACGGCCCCCAAGCCCCTTCCCTACGGCCCCCTAACTTGTTTTAATAAAATACAAATTAAAAATATAATAAAATAAAATAATAAAATATAAAAAAACCCCTATTTCCGGGCTTAGGCAAGCATCGCGAGACTACGCCAGCCACAGATGGGATTTCGAGGGAGGTCAAATTCCCGTCTGTGGCTGCGTAGTTCACGATAGCTGCCGAAATCTCGGTCCCGCGGGATTTGCGGCCGGCCTGGGTGCGTGTCTCCTCCTCCCTCGCGGCTGCTTCCAGGCCAGCCCCCATTCCCTCAGAGAGAGGGAGGAGGGGAGTGAGGCAGGGAAAGCCCCTCCTGGCTCCGTCCTCTTCCTGTGGAGGGCCCTCGCTTCCCGCCCCGCGGATGGGAGAGCCGCCGCGCCTGGCCTGAGCTTAGCCTCGGCTCCAGCGGGGCTCTTCGGGGACGGCGGCGGCGTTGGCGCTTTGGCCCTGTGGCGGGGCTCCCGCAGTATGGGGGAAGGAAGGGCCTGGCTCGAATCAATCAATCTAAAAACAGTGGGACGTTGGGGGAGAGGGGGTCCTCAGCGGCGGTTTCCTTTGCGACGCTTTCTTCCCCTCCTCTGCGTCCCTCCCCCTTGTTGTGCTGCCTTCCCCCGCATGCAGGGCGCAACGTGGCTTCCTTTGCGCCTGCCCCCGTGGCTTGTTTTCCCTTCAGGGAGGGAGGGAGGGAGCTCTTTGGGCCTCCTCCACCCGCCTCTGGGAAAGGAGGCCCCATCAAATGCAATGGCATTGAGGTGTTTGGTTTTTTTGGGGGGGTGTCCCAATTTGAGTGTGGACTCAAATAACTCAAAGGTATTAGGAAACCTTCCCCCAAATCCACCAGTGTTCCCATTTGGGTATATTGAGTATTCATGCCAAGTTTGGTCCAGATCCATCATTATTTGAGTCCACAGTGCTCTCTGGATGGAGGTGAACTACAACTCCACAACTCAAGGTCAATTGTAAGTAAATTGGAGCCGGGGGAGGGGGCGGAGCTGGGGAGGGGTGGAGCTGGGGGAGGGGGCGGAGCCGGGGGCGGAGGCAGACCTTTCGGCCCCCCAGGTGATCAGTGACCGGAATTCCGGCCCTTGGGTCCGTAGAAGTTGGACAGCCCTGACCTAGGCCATCTGGCATACCAAATAATAGATTCATCTGGAGTCGCCATAGGTCATAAAGAATATAAAAGAACACAACAAGAAATAAATGTTAAGATAGGTCTTTTAATGAATGGGAGAGAGATAAATAGCAGCCTGCCTGCACTTTCTCAGATAATTGTCCTCTCCCATGTGTCTTTCTCTCTCTCCCTTTTGTGTTTCTCTGTGTCTGTTTGCCTACTCTCGGGCTTTCCTTTTTTCTTTCTGCGGCTATATTTAACCACACATGAAACCTCCTGGAATCACAGCAGATAAATCCTACACTTCTTTCAGAGGCGCCTAGGCCTTGATCCCAGCCAAACTTTGCCTGGGTGCTTTAGTTAGTGGCTTCTCAAAAGCCTAGGACAAGAGAAAAGCGGATTGTGGGCTGGCTGTGAGTTTTCAGCAAATCTCTGGAGGATGGTGACAGGCAGGCAGTGCCCCCCTCCTTGCACCCTTCAGAGCCCCAGGAGATAATCTTCCTGGGAAATCATAGTCCCCTTCTCCCACCAGAAAACCTCTCTCATTGGCAACCCGCAGCCCAGACGGTTTGGGAGGGGTCGGGTCATGTGTTGTCACATTTATGCACTTAGAGAGACGGGCAGAGACGCCGACGGAAAACTAATGGGCTCAGAGGCACGGCTGTTAGTGCCGCTCTGAGGTGTGGGTCTTGCTGTGGCCTCCTTTTCCAAGGCCCCTCTGGCTGTTTTGTGTGCTTTACAAAAGTCAAATCCAATATCAGTTTTCTGGAGAGAAAGCCCTGCCAACTGTGCTGCGTATTGGCTTTGTACAGTTCAATAGATTTATAGATTGCAGCAAAGCCTTTGATGGTATAGAATAGATAATTTTAAAAAACCAACAATGGATTGCTTCTAAGGAAATGTGTGTGCCGCGAACATTTGATTGTCCTGATATATACAGGAAAACAGGCTACTGTTAGTGCAAAATACAGAGAAATTGAATGGTTTCCAATTGGCAAGGGCAGTTAAGGTTGAATTTTATCACCTTATGGCAGTGATTTTCAACCTTTTTTGAGCCATGGCGCATTTTTTACATGTACAAAATCCTGGGGAACACCACCAACCAAAATGACACAAAATGACACTTTAACACAGTAATACATACAGTATAATTTTGTCCAGGGCCCTGTTCGGCATTTGCATTTTTCCTTCTCAAAAACATCTCCATCACTGTCACTCGCTTGTCTTGCTGTGATCCCAAATTGCCACTGTCACTTGACGCGCAGCTGCAGCACTAACTCTAACTTTGTTTACTTAGCCGCATCTGAGCGAAGCCAAGATGGCGCGACCTTAGCACTCTTGCGTCACTTCTTAGTTGACGCGAGAGTGCTATGGTTCCATTTCTTAAAGGGACAGATGCACCTTATAGTTTATATATGAATGAAGTTCGAAAATAATTTCGCACGGCACACCTGATGATCTCTCACGGCACACTAGTGTTCCGCGGCACACTGCTTGAAAATCACTGCCTTATGGGTTTAATTTGTATGCTGAACATATCATATGTAAAGTAGGATTAGACACGGAGAATGGAGGTGTGAAAAGTAGAGGAAGGAACACCCAAAATTTAAGAAAGACAGATAATATACCCAGTGGTGATCGGCACACTGGGTGCAGTACCTAAAGACCTTGGCCTGCACTTAAACACAATCAGCACTGACAAAATTACCATCTGCCAGCTACAAAAGGCCACCTTACTGGGATCTGCACACATTATTCGCCGATACATCACACAGTCCGAGACACAGGAAGTATCCGACGTGTGAGCCAATACAACAGCCAGCAGAGTGTCTGCTGTGAACTCATCTTGTTGTGTTTCAAATAATAATAATAATAATAATAATCTATTATATAAATGGGTTCACGTCATGGGATGTATACCTCAAACAAAGAAACCATACAACGCAGAAACACAATACTTGCCAACAGAAATAGGCCTCAAGCAAGGTACGTTTGAAGCAAAGAAACTCCCCCCCAAAACCTAAAAGGCCCCCAAAACAACAAGTAAAAATAAAACTACATTTTCCAGCATCCTCCGGGCCAGCCAAAGACTCACCCACCCTCTACATTCTGAACAACATGATTGGCTGCCAATAAGGGCGGATTTGCATAACTGCTGTAACCATAGCAACGCTGGCCAGAGCCATCCAAGGCTAGGATAGAATGCTGAGAGATTTCAGTTGGTGTTTGAGGGTTAAACTGCCAAAACCAAACTCTGAGGGAGCAATTCTCCAGCAAATTCCTACCCACACAACACAACACAACTTCCAATCACAACCCATCCCACCAACCTTACGGGACCCCGTACACACAACACCTACAAACACCACAAACAAAAACCATTCCTTCCTTCCACACAGACATAAACTGACCCAAAAGACAAGCCATGCCTTATAAAAATAACAGCATTATTTTAAAATTAATTAAAAACCCATTATCACACAACTACAACACCTCCTTCATGAACACAATCAATTAGTCCACTTATTCAAGACCGCTCTGGACAAGATGCCTACTGACACACACAGAATTATAATACATCCCGACAAAAAGCCTGAAGGGCAACATGAACGCAGATACAACGCTCCAACTATCGATGAAGTGGCCATCGTCATGGTCGGCGATCACTTCCTACCCAGAGCATGTAGCCAGGGGGGCTAAGGGGCTTCAGCCCCCCGAAATTCTCAGGGTGGTCCGCGAGAAGGCCTTACTGGTACATTATTTAAACTGTTATGTTTATTCATATCATGATCTGATCACCATGCTCATTATATCCCACATTAATGGGGTTATTGGGATAACAATACAAAAGGTTTGCTAGGGTAGACCCTCTTCCACCCAGTCTCAGCCCCCCCTCGACCAAACTCAGCCCCCTCCGAAACAAAATCCTGGCTACGGCCCTGCCAGAGACATAGCACTTCAGCGAAGGAACTCTGAATTGACCACCGTATCAGAAACACATCGCTGCTATGACGCCCTCCAGTACCCAATCATATTTTGGGATGGTGCAGATGGGTCCCACATCAACATCAAAATGACAGATCCACAAACAAAACAAGAAACACAACACAAAACAAGAACAACCCACAACGACACAGCCATGACCCCACCAAGTAACATCATTTCCAACCCTTACATACTCAGACTTTCTCGCATCTCTAAATAGGGCACAGCAACGCGTGCCGGGTACAGCTAGTAATAATAATAATAATAATAATGTGGTTTTCTGGCATTGTATATTTCTGCCGCTTCTGTGACTGTTCATTTGTATTTTGATTCTGTAGCCCACTTGTCGATGGATGTCCAGGATCAGCAGTATCCATCGCAATCCTTTTTATCCTGGGCATCGACTGAGCCAGTATAGACTTTGTGTTGGTTTGTTTCTCCATAGTGCTAATGGGTTAAGTGCTCTTAGTTCCACTCCTCAGCTGAGACCTCTCTGACTTGGTTGGGCCTGCTGGTAGTTACACTACCACCAGCACAGTTCTCCGCATCCTTGGAGCAGTTAAGCTCCCACCTCAACAAGGTGGCACCCATCAGGGATACTGAAGAAGGAGACAGAAGGCCTGATTCTTGCAGCCCAGGAACAAGCCATTAGAACAAATGCAATTAAGGCCAGGATTGAAAAATCAGCTGATGACCCAAAATGCAAACTGTGCAAGGAAGCTGATGAAACCATTGATCATATCCTCAGATGCTGCAAGAAAATCACACAATCAGACTACAAACAGAGGCACAACTCTGTGGCCCAAATGATTCATTGGAACTTATGTCTGAAGTACCACTTTCCAGTGGTAAAGAATTGGTGGGATCATACACCTGCAAAGTGAAAATGAACACTGTGGGACTTTTGAATCCCGTCTGACAAAGTTTTGGAACACAATACACCAGACATCACGATTGTAGAAAAGAAAAAAAGTTTAGATTATTGACGTTGCCATACCAGGTGACAGTCACATTGAGGAAAAACCACAGAAAAAACTAAGCTGTTATCAGTACCTCAATATTGAACTGCAAAGCCTCTGGCATGAACCAGTACAGATGGTCCTAGTGGTGATTGGCACACTGGGAGCCATGCCAAAAGACCGCAGCCTACAACCACAAGGGTAAGAGCCCACTGCGGCCGTGCTTGTTACCTTATATGAAATTGTTGGTATTATGAATATTGTATGGTATTATTACACTTAGTTTGAATATTACAATTTATATTTGATACTGGATAACTCTGTGTTGTGTTGCAAAAGATCTCAACCGGCATTTGGAAACAATAAACATTGACAAAATCATGATCTGTCAATTGCTAAAGGCCACCTTACTTGGATCTGCGCGCATCATTAAAAAATACATCACACAGTCTTAGACACTTGGGAAATGATTTTGTGATACAAAAACCAGCATATAGATCTTGTTTGCTTTGACATACTGTATTTTTGTGTCAGTACAATAATAATAATAATAATAATGCTTTATTTATATCCTGCTCCATCTCTCCAAAGGGACTCGGAGCGGCTTAAAACAAAAAGTAGAAACAAATAATAATAAATGCAGAAACTGTCAAAAATAATTCAATAACAATAAAATAAGCAAGGCAAATACAAAACATAGTACATATTACTCAAAAGATAACACTATATAACTAGAATAGAATCCTGGGAAAGTGGCTTGAGCTCCCATCTGTCAGCTCCTGCTCCCCGTGCGGGGACATGAGAGAAGCCTTCCACAGGATAGTAAAACATCCAGGTGTCTCCTGGGCAACATCCTTGCAGATTGCCAATTCTTTCACACCAGAAGTGAATTGCAGTTTCTGAAGTTACTCCTCACACACACACACACACACACACCTTCAATGTGTCCTTCGAGCCTGTGCAATAGATTTTTTTGGTGGAGCGCAGCATGCACAGAACTGGCCTCACCCTTAAAACCAAAGGTTTGTCTGCTGGAGAGGACACACACACACACACACACACACACACACAACCCACTGGCAAAAAATGGCAAAGACTTGGAGTGTTTCCTAAAGATAGTCAAGGCAGAAAGTGCAAAGGAAGGTTTACAGGTAAGCATTACGAAAACAAACAAACAGCAAATGACCATAGATGAGTTACACAATGTTAAAGTAGATGATGAAGGGACCGAAGCTGTTTAAGATTTTCTATGCCTTGGGTCATTCATCCATCTGAATGGAGACTGTAATCAAGGAATCAAAAAAGACTTGGATTGGAAAGGCAGCTTTGAAGTAACCAGACAACATTCTCCAGTGTAAAGATAATTGAATGCTAAACATTCCATGCCATAATATTTTCCATTTCTTTGCATGGTTGTGAAAACTGGAGAGGGGAAAAAGGCAGATACAACAAAAAATCTACTAATTTTTTAGATTTGGTATTGGAGAAGAGTTTGATGGATAGAGAAGACTGCTAAAAAGATAAATACATGTGTTCGAGTCAGGGGCGGTCTAAGGTAATTTTAAATGGTAGGCGAACATTATTTTGGTGCCCCCCCCCGAACATTATGTTGCCGCCCCCATGTAAATCAAAGATACAATTATAATATCACAATACCATTAGTAGTATTATATTGTATCAATGTATATACAATATATTATACCATACTCATACTATATTATATCATAATTATATTATACTACATTACAATATAATTATATTATAATATATTGACATGATAATATAATGTAACATTCTATTATATTATTATTATAAAATAATAAAATTATTTATTTAAATAAAATTATCCTCTACTAAATATTTTCATTACTCCTATAAAACTCAAATAACCCAAAATAAAGTAAAATAAAATATTATATATTACTATTTTGTACAATACCACTATACTGCAATATTGCTTTTAATATTACATGTAATATAAAATATATCATTATTCTATTGTTATATTGTATTTGTATTATATTGTATGACAATATTAAGCAGAACTGTATAATAATCAACAAGAAATGCAATGTAAATGCATCAAAATCAGAATATATTACCTATCACCCGACTCATAATTCATAGGAGTCTCCCATAAGTCCAAAATTAGGATCCCAATGTAAATGTAAATAGGAAAACAGCCAAAATGTTCAAATGAGGTCGAATACAGGCAGTGCGGCCTGGGCAAACTTGGGCCCTCCCTCCCTCCTTCTAAGTGTTTTGGCCTCCAACTCCCACAACTCCTCATAGCCTCAGGCCCCTCAGGTCTAGACAGAAATAGAGCCGAAGAAAGGAAGGAGGGAGAGAAGAGGTCACAGAGGAGGAGGAGGAGGAAAGCCCTTCATTCTTTCCTTCACTTACACTTCCTTCACTGTTTCTTTTCTCCTTACCTGCAAATGCACGCGGAGACAAAGGGCGAGGGAAGCACTCCCTGCCTGCCCGATCGGGAGTGCTTTGCTTACAGGCTTCTGCACAAGGGAGCTACTGGGCATGCGCGGAGGTTTTCGCGCATGTGCAGTTGCTCCTGCGCTCAACTTCAGCTCCAGAGCAACTGTGCCTGCGTGAAAACCTCCGCGCGTGCCCAGAAGCGGCGTCGGAGTGCACAAGGCCGGGGTCAAAAAGCAGGAAGCTGCAGCACTGTCTGAGGAACATCGGTAGGGCCAGGATGGCGCCCCATGCGGCCAGGATGGCGCCCCCTTCCCAGATGGCGCCCTAGGCGGCCGCCTACTTGGCCTATCTTGTAGGACCGCCCTTAGTTCGAGTATAAATCAGGCCTGGAGTCGCTATAAAAGCCAAGATGAACAAATGCTGGTCTTCCAGAGTCCTTGCCTATCATGATGGCTCTTGTTAATTCAAATAGAATCCTTCCAATCCAGATGTAAACTCTTTCCTTGCTTTTGAACTGCTGTATAAAACCTTTTAACAGAACAAATCAAGCAGTATCAGCCGATGTATTGTAAAGGCTTTCCTTTGAGGATGCCAGCCCCAGATGCAGGCGAAATGACAGGAAAAAATGCAGCTAGAAAAGGGCCATACAGCCTCCAAACCACACAAAACCCCAAAACAGGCCCAGATTACCCATAAGGCCAACCTAGGCCATGGCCTAGGGACGCAAGCCGAGGGGGGCACAGAATCACGGACCAAAAAAAATGTTGAAACAAATAAAAACGCTATGGCCGACCCCTGCGGTCTCTACCAACTTAGCGACACGTGGCCCCCAGGGACACCCCCGGCCGCTCTGTGTGTGCCTGTTTCCCTTCCTCCCTCCCCATGGTCCTTCCCATCCGCAGGAGCAGACGGGGAGCCTGCCTTCCGAGTGAGCAAGTGAGCGAGAGACTGAGTGAGCGTGAAACCCGTGCACGCCCCCCGCTCCCTCATGCGCGCTTCCCCATGCCTCCGCTTGTCTCCCCCTTTAATTGTGGAGCCAGAAATAGCCTTTTTTTTCCTGCCCCAAAACGGGTGGGTGGGTGAGTGGGCTAGCTTCCTAGCCATTCCGGAGGGTCTCTTTTCGGTTGCCTCAGTTTCCCCGGCGGCGCTGACAGAGAGAGAGAAAGAGAGGAGGGGCCATGGGCGGGGAAGGTGGCACCACCGGCCACTTTGACAGCGTTCCTTTTTCCCTCCCTCGTTTCCTCCCGCTATCGCCCCTGCCCCCTTTTCCTCCTCCTCCTCTTGCCCCCTCCCTCCTCCCTCCCCCACCCTGTCCTCCCCGCTCCCCTCCCTTTGGTTTTTTCTTCTCTCTCTGCACTTCAGAGGCTGCCTTTTAAATGCTTTCCTTAAGGCAGCCCAGCCCGGCCTGGCCCCTCGCTCTCGGCTGCCCAGGACACTCCTCCTTCCGCCTGGCCATGGGAAGCGCCTGCCGGAGCCTCCTGGTGGCCTTGGACTTCCTGCTCTGCTGCCCAGCGGGTAAGGTTGGCTTAAAGGAGGCATAATTCCAAAGTGTAGCCTAGGGCGCAAAAAGGTGTTAATCCGGGCCTGCCCTAAAATCAACAAAATTACCCATGATACCCAGCCATTTCCTTCTCTTGAAGTGGAGAACAGTACAAGCAGGCCCAGATTACCCATAAGGTCACCCTAGTCCATGGCCTAGGGCGGCAGCCATGGGGAAGCAGCAGATCCGGACCCCACAAAATAATATATATATATATACTAGCTGTACCCGGCACGCGTTGCTGTGCCCTTTTTAGGAGATGCGAGAAAGTTCAATCATCCACGGTGTGCCCTCCTCTAAGCTGCATTTGGATGGAGTGTGGGTCATGGGGGCATGGTGTGCCAAGTTGGGTCTTTATTGGTCTTGGTTCTGGGCCTCAGTGGTCTGTGGGAAATGATGGGTTTTGAAGTACTACAAATCCCGTTTTCCATGGTGGTTCTTCAAGTCCCATCATGCATGGTCGGGGCTCTGTGTGCCAAGGTAGGTTACTGTAAATTCAGGCCATACACAATGTCCCATGAGCTGAGGTCTAGTCGGGAGAATCAAGTTAATGAAGTCTTACTGTCAATTCAGAGCGTAAACAGCTTCCCAGTAAGTGAGGGCTAGTTAGGGAAATCAAGTTAATGAAGTCTTACTGTCAATTTAGAGCGTAAACAGCTTCCCAGTAAGTGAGGGCTAGTTAGGGAAATCAAGTTAATGAAGCCTTACTGTCAATTTTGGGCGTGGTCTGTGATTTTTTGGGGTGTAAATTTTCGGTTGGAAGTGATTTGGGTGTTTGTGTTGGGGATTGGCCTTTTCCTTATTCTGTTTTGGCAGTTTATTATGGTTCGGAATTTTCATGTTGGCTGGCCATTGCAGCAGTTATGCAAATCCGCCCTTATTGGCAGCCAATCATGTTGTTCAGAATGTAGAGGCTGGGTGAGTCTTTTGCTGCCCCGGAGGATGCTGGTAAATGTAGTTTTATTTTTATTCGTTGTTTTGGGGGCCTTTTAGGTTTTGGGGTGGAATGTTTCTTTGCTACAAACGTACCTTGCTTGAGGCCTATTTCTGTTGGCAAGTATTGTGTTTCTGCGTTGTATGGTTTCTTTGTTTGAAGTATACATCACAGGACGTGAACCCATTTATATAATAGATTTTAAAAAATTGATTTTTCGGGTGCTTCTGCACCTGCGCAGAGCGCCATAGGCCCTACGGCCTCTGATGCGGCTTCCTGCTGCCCCCTCCTCACTTGCGCCATCGGCCCTGCCCCTCAGTCCTTCACTGAAGGACTGAGAGGCGGGGACGATGCAACGTGAGGGAGGAGGGGGCGGAGAGAAGCCCTGCCGCCCCTCCTCGCTCGTGCCGTTGGCCCCGCCCCTCAGTCCTTCACTGTAGGACTGAGAGGCGGGGATGATGCGACGTGAGGGAGGAGGGGGCGGAGAGAAGCCCTGCCCTTTCCTCCTCGCTCGCGTTGTCGGCGTCGGGCCCTCCTTCAGTGAGGAGGAAGGTGGGCCCCCTCGGAAGTGGCCCTGCCCTCCGAAAGCGGCCCCGCCCTCCGGAAGCAGCCTCGCCCTTCCAGAAGCGGCCCCGCCCCTGGGGCGGGGGCGGCGCTTCCAGGGTGTGGCCTAGGGTGCCACAATAAGGTAATCCGGGCCTGAGTACAAGGGCTATCCTGACCGCTTTCTTGATGTCTCAAGAATTGTGGAGACTACTACTAGATTATAACTGCCAATTTTATCCATTTCTGCCTGCAGAATGAGAAGGGGGGATGAAATGTCATCTTCTCCCTTGCCACAGGCAACAAAATGTCATGGGTTGGCATGGTCTCCAATCAGACACCCATCCTATGCTGCCTGCCTTGTTCTCTCATTCTGTGCCTTTCCAAATCTTAAATTAGTCCTGCTCTCCCAAGCCAAAGCAACCCTAACAATCTCTCCATTGTATCCCACCTCCTCCTCCGCTTCAGGCATCTAACCAAGGCATCTCTAACCAAGCATTGCGTTCTGTATAGTCGTCCCCCCCCCCCCTTTTGCCCTATTTGCCATAAATTCTCCACACTTTAAACTTTAGGGGAGATAGGAATGGATGTGCCAGGCACAGTCAGTTGGCATTCTGCCCTTCCTTCTTTGGCTTTTCGGCTAGCGAAAAGAGCTCTCACAAGGGAGTGGTTGCACAGGCCAAAGGCAAACATGGATATCTGCCATAAATGTTAACTCTCTGCTTACTGGGGAACTTTTGCCCAGTAAAGTGTCATCTCTGAAACTGGGCATGTACTCCAAAAGGAGGGAGAGCATCTAGCAATTTGGAAGAGCACCTGCTTTTCATGCAAAAATTCCCAGGTCCCAATAGTGGCTGGTAATGTGTCATGAATGGTTTTATTTTATTGTAATTGTTATTGGTTGTAGTACTGTATTGCTTATGTTTTATGTAATTGTTTAGATTGCTTTGGTTTGATTTTACTTAATTGTTTTGTTGTCGGGCTTGGCCTCATGTAAGCCGCCCCGAGTCCCCGTTGGGGAGATGGTGGCGGGGTATAAATATTTATTTATTTATTTATTTATTCGATTTAGTAGACCGCTCTCTCTGGAGCCCAGAGCGGTTTACAGCATAAAACCAATAAAAACACATAAAAACAACATATAAAACCAATTAAACCCCAGCAGGCGACAATAATGCAGGCGGCAAGACGCGGCAGGATGGCAGGCTATAGCAGGCATCAGTTGAAGCCAAATGCCTGCCTAAACAGCCAAGTCTTTACGGACTTGCGAAATGCCATCAAGCCCCGTAGAGCTCAAGTCTCCTCAGGCAGCGAGTTCCAGAGTCTCGGCGTGGCCACTGTGAACGCCCTCTGCCGTGTACTCGATAGCCTGTAGGACTTGATACTAGGCACCTCCAGTAAGTTAAGCCCCTCTAAACGCAGTGATCTTCTGGGCACGTATAGGGGTAAGCCATAATAAAGATTATTATTATTATTATTATTATGGTGGCACAACATCAGAAGGAATAAAAAATGGGAAAGCACCCAATAAAATCAATGAAAAAAGATCAGTCATATCTCATGGTGCTCAACAACAACAACAATTTTGGCTTTAGTTTACTTGTTTCTTCTTATTGTGGCGCAGCTGGCTAAGCGTCAGCTGCATAAGATCTCTCTGACCTGTAGGTCATGAGTTTGAGGCCTGCC
>JARBWK010000001.1:187242543-187374070 GCA_030556195.1 Anolis apletophallus | reverse complement strand
AATTGAACATAATTAAAGCATAGTGATTAATCACAAAACAATATGTTTGAGGCGTATGGACAACAGACGATGGGATTTGCAGTACCTTCAACCAATTCATCTCTGACTTCCACAGACCACTGAGATCCCCCACAAATTACAGACCTGGACCAAACTGGGCATTATACATTAGGTTGGTTTCTCACCCCAATACTCTTTGATGCTTTAGATCCTGGCCAACACAAAATACTGGAGACGCTGTCAGAAAATATACATTGGTAATTGGGAGTTGCTGGGATATATAGTTCCTGCCATCAAAAAGCATTCTGAACTCATGCAAGCATGGAATTGACTCAGACTTGGCATAGAGACCTCCATGACCAACACAAAACACTGGTGAGGCTTGGGAAAATATACCTTGGCATTTGGAAGTTGCTGGGATATATAGTTCCCTGCCATCAAAAAGCCCCCACCGCCCCCTTACAGGGCTTCAGTGCCCCCTAAATTCTCCTAAATTCACCGCCCACCAGGGGGTGGTACCGCCCACTTTGAGAACCACTGATCTACACTGTGGGAGTCCCCAGTGGCGTAATGGGTTAAACCCTTGTGCCGGCAGGACTGAAGACCGACAGGTCGGAGGTTCGAATCCAGGAGTCTTGGATGAGCTCCTCTGTCAGCTCCAGCTCTCCATTTGGGGATGTGAGAAGCCTGCCACAAGGATAGTAAAACATCTAGGCATCCCTGGCAATGACTTGCAGACTACAAATTCTCTCACCAGAAGCGACTTGCAGTTTCTCAAGTCGCTCCTGACACAGGGGAAAAAAACTACACTGTAGAGATGGATGCAGTTGACATCACCTTAACTGCCAAGGCTCAATGGTATGGCATCATGGGAGTTCTCGTAGTGGCACAGTCTTTAGCTCTTTCCTGCTGAAGAGGCCTGGTGCCTCATCGAACTACAACCCATGATTTTTCATAGCATTGAGCCATGGCAGACAATGCATTGAGATTAATGGCTGAACATTGCAAATAAGAGGGTCCTGTTCATTTTGTCCCCACAGATGATCAGGACTTGGATCTCAGGCAACACAATGTTTTCTGCCTCCTGAGCTCGCCTCCGGGATTGAGACTGAAAGAAATCCCAACCTGGCAGGTGGGGACTGTTCCAGGATTCAAGAGGAGCAGCTTTTGGGGCTTTTATAGGCTTGTGTATTTTGTGATTTTAAGGCACTAGCTGCATGTATTATCAGTGATACACATTCCTGGTCCTGAGGGCAAGGAATGGTAATCTAGCTGTAGCCCAATGCCAGGACTTCCAGTGCTCTGTCTTAATGGTCTTCACCTCCCTTTTGCAGCTCTATGCATGTTGGACGCTTCCTTGTCATGCAGTTACAAGTTTGGCCATTTTGATACCATTTTACACTAGAGCAGGCACGGGCAAACTTCGGCCCTCCAGGTGTTTTGGACTTCAACTCCCACAATTCCTAACAGCCTATTGGCCGAAGTTTTCCCGTGCCTGCATTAGAGGATAACACTATTCCTTTGCCTTCTTTTTCCATGCCAGATTCCTATACCAACCTGAAGAGAGGAGCCGGCCAGGACTTCAGATCTCCTCCTGCACAAACCGGCCTCCTATTTGGGAAAAGTAAGTTTTCAGAGACCTCTCTACTTAGTAGCTCTTCAGTGTAATGCAGTGATTCCCCAACCAGTGTATGCCGTGAGCGATCATCAGGTGTGCCGTGGGAAATTGGCACTCTCCCCGCCTCCTAGCAGCCCCTCACAGGTTTCAAGAAAACAAATTGAGCCTCTCCTTTGGATTTTTTTTTTTACTATTTTACTGGATTTTTAGAGCCCCCCCAGGAACTGTTTATAACAGCTTCATGACATCCATAGTTAACTAGGAAGCAAGTTTCACTCCAGGGCGAAATTTCACAAAGGTCTGGAGAACAAGCTCTATGAGGAACGGCTTGAAGAGCTGGGCATGTTTAGCTTGAAGAAGAGAAGGCTGAGAGAAGACATGATAGCTATGTATAAATATGTGAGGAAGTCATATCTATGTTGTGTTCATCGAAACAGGCCCAGGTGTCACACTGAGTGTATAAATACATTAAAAAACATATTAACTATATGTATTACTGTGTTAGAGTGTCATTTTGTGTCGTTTTAGTTGTTGGTGTGCCCCAGGATTTTGTAAATGTAAAAAATGTGCCGCGGCTCAAAAAAGGTTGGAAAACACTGCGTTAGAGGATAACACTATTCCTTTGCCACCTTTTTTCCCATGCCAGATTCCCATATCAACCTGGAAGAGGAGCCGACCCAGGACTTCAGATCTCCTCCTGCTCAAACCGGCCTACTATTTGGGAAAAGTAAGTTTGTCTCTACTTAATAGCTGTTTAGTGTAATGCGTCCTATTTGGGGCTGTAGTTGAAGAGTGTCCGGAAACTTCTTCCTTTGTTTTATAATTATATTTTAATTGAATTGTTGTAATTATTGATATGACTTGATTCTCTTCGAATTTTTAGCTTTGATCTGTTTTTAACTGTATTGCTTTTTTATGGTTGTTAGGTGTTTTGTGTCCCAATTGGGGGAAAAATAGAGCACAAATAACAACAGCAATAGTAATTCCATAGTTCATCTTGCACTCTGATGGTATTTTAGAGTGGATGCAAAGGAGCTGCTATCAGGCCATCATCATCATCCATAGTGACGTTGGCATTGACCTTATTAATCTATGATTAGGACTAACAGAGATTATTATAGTCTGTTCTGGGATTACCCAGAAATCCTTTTTCTGTATCTCTGCTTCTTGCATTCAGTTCACCTGAAAACGTTTGTGGAACTTGTTTCCAAAAAGTACTAAATCCAGCTGGACGAATTTTATAGGAATCGAAATAAAAAATGCAATTCTTTTACTTTAAGATACTGTTGTGCTTAATTCTGTTTTAATGTTTGCATCCTTCTATATTTTAAATTATGTGCTCATACTTTTAATTGTAAGCAGCTTTGAATCTCCCTTGGGAGAGATAACGTGGGGTCTAAATAAATGTCGAAGGCTTTCATGGCCAGAATCACTGGGTTGCTGTGAGTTTTCTGGGTTGTAGGGCCATGTTCCAGAAGCATTCTCTCCTGACGTTTCCCCCACATCTATGGCAGGCATCCTCTGAGATTGTGAGGTCTGTTGGTAACTAGGCAAGTGAGGTTTATATGTCTGTGGAATGTCCAGGGTGTGATAAAAATTCTTTGTCTGTTTGAGGCAAGTGTGAATGTTGCAATTGGCCAGCTTGATTAGCATTGAATGGCCTTGCATCTTCAAAGGCTGTAACACAGGGGATTAGGAAATACAACTCGCAAACCGCCGCAACAAAGGTACTTCCAGCTACGATAGGAAGAGCTAGGATGCAAGTCCAAGGTAAATCCAGTAGAGTTCCGAAAATTATAGTTCAACAAGAGGCAATGTCCAAGCTATTCAAAATAATCCAATGGAAGTACAAGGCATGCTGGAGGTCACGCTGATACGCCATGCGTAATTCCATGGTGTAATTTACTATGATCTGTATATGCAGTATGCCTTGACTTTGCCTTTGTGTAGACCAGGGGTGCTCACACTTTTTCAGCATGGGAGCTACTGATGAAAAAACCAAGTCCCAAAGATCACCTGCCCAGAAATGTAAAACATATAACTATTTTCTTATTTATTTATTTATATTTATTATTCATTTTTATGTACCGCTCCTTCCAGCAGGCCCGGGGCAGTTTACATAAAATGAAGTTAAAAAACATCAACATTTCAATTTAATAACAACAATATAAAACAGAGCATAAAAATACATCCAACCACCCCATTTCTCCCACACTGCCATATTACCACACATATTATCAGCCAGAAAGTAAGAAGAGGCTTTTGAACTGCAAGGCCATTTAATACTCAGCAAGGTAAACAAGGGGCATGCAAAAATACATCCAACCACCCCATTTCTCCCACATTTCCATATTCCCCAACATATATTTCTCAAGGAACAAAGCAAGCAGAGAGGCTTTGGAGCTAAAATGCCATTTTTAAACATAAAAAATAAACAAAGAGACATGCCACAGAACAATCAAGCACCCACCCCAAAGTAAAGACCGACCTTTGAGATGCGGTAAGGAAATTACCCCAAAGCGTCCTTCTTCTCCTCCTCCTCCGTCGTTGCTCCTATTTCCACGCCGCCAGCATGCGTGCCGCCTCCAAGAGCTCACGAGAAGTCCGAGAGGCAGAATGGGCGCTTCTGCGCATGCGCGCGGAGCCAGCTATGCATCGCGTCATCCAGGCCCGCCCCCTTTGGTCTCCTATGACTGAGTGGCTGGAGAAGGACGGAGGAGGAATCAAAAGAGGGGCCCATTCTGCCTCTTGGACCCTGGAGCTTTTGGAGGCGGCGAGCAGGAGCGGGGAGAACAACGACGGAGGACTTCTTTGCAGCGTGCAGGGGCACGTGAAGAGGACAAACAGCAAAAACCTGGTCAGGGACCTGAAGATCACCAGGATGAGGCCCGAAGATCACCCTGGTGATCGAGATCACCATTCTGAGCACCCCTGGTGTAGACCTTCTACTTGACAAAGCCTAATCTTACGGCGAAACGGTATCAGGCCTTGCAGTTCAACCGTTGCGGCTTGAGTTTGGCGTTTCCGATGCGCAGCCCCGCTTCCTGATACCCCGCTTTCATCTTTGGTCACCTCCAGCACGCCTTGTACTTCCATTGGATTATTTTGAATAGCTTGGACATTGCCTCTTGTTGAACTATAATTTTCGGAACCCTATTGGATTTACCTTGGACTTGCATCCTAGCTCTTCCTGTCGTAGCTGGAGATACCTTTGTTGCAGCGGTTTATCTGTTATGACTTTGATCCACTATATGAATTATTTGTAATTAGTATTTGTCTATTTTGCACTGCTATATCCATTGTATATATGCTGGTTCCCCTCCATAGGGGGCTGCCCTATTGGTGACAACACAATATATTTTTATACAATGATACTGTGATATATGAGTTTAACTCTAGTTCTCTGTGTTTGCGACTTGCATCTTCAAAGCCTGGCTGCTTCCTGCCTGGGGGATCCTGTGTTGGGATTCCACAGACATATTTATTATTTATTTATTTATTTATTATTTCAACTTGTATACCACCCCTCTCAGTAGGCTCAGGGTGGTTCACAACACAAGCAAAACAAGCAAAGACAATAATTCAACAGCAATTTGAAACATAATAAAAACCATTTATACTAAGACAGAAGCATGTGGATTATATAAACCTCACTTGCCTACTTTCTAACAGACCACACAACCTCTGAGGATGCCTGCCATAGATGTGGGTGAAACGTCTGGAGAGAATGCTTCTGGAACATGGCCATACAGTCCGGAAAACTCTCTGCAACCCAAACATAATAATAAATTTTCCAAGCACTGTCCCTAAGTGATTTGATACATTTTGTTAGATTTGATCTGTACACAATGTGCTGCCACCTATCACTCATTTTCATTTGTGTGTGTTTGTGGGTTTGGTGCTTTTTGGAAGCAAGCTCCACAGTTTTCATTACGGTTATTTATGAGCATGTGAACCTGCCCAATTTTCACAGATTTCAGGCCAAGGTACAATTGGTGTAGTTGCAGTAAAAACAATTAGCAACCATTTCAGTTGAACAAGCCCCAAAGCATGCTAGATTGAAATCTAGTGTCATAGCCTCGCCAAACCCTAAATGTCGGGGTGAACAGCCAACTTTCAACTTGAGGCTGCAAGAAGGCACTCTTCTTTTAAAGCTGGCGTAACACATAGTTTTTATATAGTTCTCTTGGCATTTTGTACTACTTATACCCTAGAGCGGGGGTGCCCACACTTTTTCAGCATGCGAGCTACTTATAAAACAACCAAGTCAAAATGATCTACCTACCCACTTCAAAAATGTGAAACATATAACACAATATCTGCTTTGAACTAGGTTTTCTGAGTCCACACTGTCATATAATCTGATTCAAAGCAGATAACATGGGATATTATTCAACTGTGTGAAAAGGACCTTGGATAACCCAGGGCCGGCAGCACTTGGGCGGTGTCAGGAGCCTGCGGGGCGGTACTGAGCCTTCCTCCCTCCCTGCCTGCGATCTACCAGGACGCCCTACACCAGGGGTGCCCACACTTTTTCAGCATGAAAACTACTTATAATAAAACCAAGTCAGAAAGATCTACCTACCTCCTCAAGGCTGGAGAGGGGCGGGGGCGGAGCTGCCCAGGTAGTCGATCGTGATCGACCAGTCGATCCCGGGACCAAAGGAGGTCGATCCCAGGATGGGGCGCTTCTCAGAAGGGGCGGAGCCAGGCCACGCCAAGCCCCTCCCCTCCCCCAGCTTCGGCACTCCCAGCAGCTTCCCCAGGCTTGAGGATGGCAATGCCAAGCCAGTGGTGGCATAGCTAGCACAAGGCTGGCTTGGCACTGCCATCCTCAAGCCTGGAGAGGCTGCTAGTAGCTCCAAATCCAGAGAGGAGGGGCGGGGTTTGGCACAGCCTGGCTCCGCCCCCCTGGCTTCCGCTCTACCAGCAGCTTCTCCAGACTTGAGGATGGCAATGTCAAGCCAGTGGTGGCATAGCTAGCACAAGGCTGGCTTGGTATTGCCATCCTCAAGCCTGGAGAAACTGCTGGGAGCTCCAAAGCCAATGGGGAGGGGGCGGGGCTTGGCGTGGCCTGGCTCCGCCCCCTCTGGCTTCCGCTCTACCAGCAGCTTCTCCAGGCTTGAGGATGGAAGTGCCAAGCCAGCCTTGTGCTAGCTATGTCACCACTGGCTTGGCATTGCCACCCTCAAGCCTGGAGAAGCTGCTGGGAGCTCCAAAGCCAGAGGGGAGGGGGCAGGGCTTGGCGCGGCCTGGCTCTGCCGCCTTCTGAGAAGTGCCCCATCCTGGGATCGACCTCATTCGGTCCCGGGATTGACTGGTCGATCGCGATCGACTTCCTGGGCAGCCCTGCCCTACGTGATCTACCAGTAGATCGCGATCTACCTAATGAGCACCCCTGCCCTAGAGTGACAACTTCTGATATGAGCATGTTTTCATGAACCTGAAGGAGGCATATCTATGAGGGAAATTCGTGTGATTGAGTGGATCAAGTGTTTGTGTTTAGTGTTCATGGTAGCAATGAAACCAGCTTGTAATTCCATCCTGTTTTTGATTTTCACAGCCTCCCTGATAAGGCACTCCTCTCCTATGAGCTTCCCAAACATTTCAGGTGAGGAAAATATTTGAAATGGGGTGGGAATGATTGTGGATGGACTGCCAAGAATCTTTCAGGTTTTCAAGTTCATAGTCTGCACTCACATAAACCCTTAATAGTTTTAACATCATTTGAATTGGTCAATATACACTAATCAGTGGTTCTCAACCTGAGGGTCCCCAGGTGTTTTGGCCTACAACTCCCAGAAATCCCAGCCAGTTTACCAGCTGTTAGGATTTCTGAGAGTTGAAGGCCAAAACATCTGGGGATCACAGGTTGAGAACTACTATGCTAGATGTAGTCTGGTTGTTTCGCAACCCTCATGGAGACCCACCTAGTTCTTTTTCACACCAAAAAAGATTGTTTACAGCAAAATATGTGTTTCTCTTGCTGAAAGCAATTAGATAGCACTAACTTCTGATACCCACCTCTTTCAAAGGCTTCAGCAGGGTATTTAACATCTACATGCAGCCGCTTGCACAGCTGGTGCGGAGTTATGGGCTTGAGTGTCACCAGTATGCGGATGACACTCAGCTCATTCTGAGGATGGAGGGCAGGCCTGAATCCGTCCCCGATAATTTCCAACGTTGCCTCGAAGCCGTTACTGGATGACTGCGAGCCAGTAGGTTGAGGGTGAATCCGACGAAGACGGAGATCTTGTGGCTGGGCCGCCCAGGTGGTGGGGATGTCCAGCTTCCGACCCTGGACGGTGCGGCGTTATGCCCATCGTCTTCCGTAAAGAGCCTGGGGGTCCATCTGGACTCCCAGCTGACCATGGAGACCCAGGTCTCTGCGGCCAGCAAGCTTGCGTTTTACCATCTCAGACAGGCAAGGAGGCTGGCCCCCTACCTATCCCGGAACGACCTGGCCACGGTGATCCAAGCCATGGTCTTCTCGAGACTGGATTACTGTAACGCGCTTTACGTTGGCCTTCCCCTGTCGGTGACCCGGAAGCTCAGGCTGGTGCAGAACACTGCCGCTCGGCTCCTGACTGGCACCCCAGCAGGTTGCCACATAACACCTGTTTTGCAGGATCTGCACTGGCTACCAATTGAGCACCGGATCACCTTCAAGGTGTTGGTGCTTACCTTTAAGGCTTTACACGACCTGGGGCCAGCGTATCTGAGGGACCGCCTCTCCCCATATTGTCCCCCGAGATCACTCCGTTCCGAGGATGCCAATCTTCTCGCTATCCCCTCTGCGAAGACTGCCAAGGTTACTTCTACTCGCCGAAGGGCATTCTTGGTAATTGCTCCGACGCTTTGGAATGCCCTTCCGGCTGCCACGCGCGCCATCCATGACCTCCTCCCCTTCAGGCGGGCGTGCAAGACCCACCTGTTCCAGCTCGCCTTCCGAGTGTAGGCCATGCTTCTTGCACCCCCTGTTGGAGCCCATATCATGGGCTGGTTGCTTTTAATCTGTGTCCTACTGTGATTTTATTGATATTTTATCGACATTTTATGATGTTTTATTCTGTTTTTACTCTGTTGTGTTCTGCTATGTTTCTTCTCATGTTGTGAGCCGCCCCGAGCCCACCGGGAGTGGCGGCATAGAAACTGAGCTAATAAATAAATAAATAAATAGCTAAATATAATAGATAAAAATATAAAACCATTAAAATATATACATTAGATACACAAAGTTTAAAACATACATTACAAAAATTCATATCTCTAAATTATCAATTTATAAAAATATAAAAATATGTAACAAAATGTGAAAAATTTTCTGTTCCTGGTTTTAAATTGTTATTTTCTGTGTAATTGTGTGGTAATTACTTTGAAAGTGGAACCTCGGTGGCGCAGCTGGTTAAACCGCTGAGCTGCTGAACTTGCTGACCGAACGGTAAACTGTTCAATTCCGAGGAGATGGGTGAGCTCCCGTTATTAGGCCAATCTACTGCCAACCTAGCAGTTTGAAAACATGCAATAAGTAGACCAATAAGTTCCTCTTTGGCGGGAAGGTAACGACACTTATGTAGTCATGCCATCCACATGACCTTGGAGGTGTCCACGGACAACACCGGCTCTTCAGCTGAGAAATGGAGATGAGCACCAACTCCCAGAGTTGGACTCGACTAGACTTAATGTCAAGGGGAAAACTTTTTTTACTTTGAAAGTAGTTGTTATATTCCAAAAACTTAGTTTTTGTGGCTTCCGCAAATTATGTTTGACACATTTTTTTACTTCCTGGGTTATAAATGTCATTTCCTAATTGATTATTTCATGAAAACTTGGATTTTGTTAAATTAAACTACAAAATTTTTGTTTTTATAGGACATCCTGCCGCACACCTTAGTTTTTCAATGAATATCTCACAGGAGTCTCAACCAATTCAACGTAGTTTGTGGCAGCCACAAAAACAAAGTTTCTGGAGTATAACAACGAAAGTAGAGTCTCGCTTATCCAACCTTCACTCATTCAACGTTTGTATTATCCAAGACAGTCTACCTCCTGTCCCATCCACAGCTGTTTCAATACATTGCAATGTTTTGGTGCTAAATTCGTAAATACAGTAATTGCTATATAACTTTACTGTGTATTGAACTGCTTTTTCTTCTGATTTCTTGCAAAACATGATATTTTGGTGCTTAATTTGTAAAATCATAATGTAATGCAAGGGTCAGGAACCTTTTTGACTCGGAGAGCCATAAAAGCAAAATATTTGGAAATTTATTTCAGTGAGAGCCATATAATATATATAATATATTTTAAGACTGAATTCAACTAAATGTGAGTATATACGTGCCTACTATGAGAAAATGATTCCCCCGGCAGAATGATAAGACACTTCAGACCTGGTTCTGCAAAAGGCATGCTCAGGACTCTGGGAAGGAAGAGAAGATGGAAGGAAGGAAGGGGGAAAGAAAGAAAGAAAGATGAAATAAAGGAGGGAGGGGGAGAGGAAAAAAAGAAAAGAAGAACAAACTATGGAAAAGGAAGAAAAGAAAAGCAGGAGAGAGACAAGGAGAGGGAAAGAAAGAAGGAAATGGAAAGGGAGGAAAGGAAAGGGTGGGGAAAAGAAAAAAGGGAGTGAGGAAAAAGTAAAATAATGAAGGGAAAAGAAGAAAAGAAAGAAGGGGGAGAGAGAGGGAAGTGAAAAGAAAGGAAGGAAGGAAAGGAAGACTTGGGGGAAAAGAATAGAAGAGGGAGGAAGGAAGAGGGAGGGAGAATGAAGGAAAAAGGAAGGAGAGAAGGAGAAGGAAAGGGTGAAGGGGAGAAAGGAAGAAGGAAGAGGAAGGAAGGAAGGGGAGAATGGAGGAAAGAAGGAAGGGGAGAAAGGAAAAGGAAGGAGAGAAGGAAAGGGTGAAGAGAAAGAGAGGAAGGAATGGAGAATGGAGGAAAGAAGGAAGGGGGAGAGGGAGGGAAAAGGAAGGAGAGAAGGAAAGGGTGAAGGGGAGAAAGGAGGGAAGGAAGGGGAGAATGGAGGAAAGAAGGAAGGGGGAGGGAGGGGAAGAGAGAGGAGCCAGGGGAGAAAGGAAGGAAGACGGAGAGCCAGATGCAATCATGAAAAGAGCCACATCTGGCTTCCGAGCCATAGGTTCCCTACCCCTGATGTAATGTGACGTTTAATAGGCTTTTCCTCATTATCCAACATTTTTGCTTATTCAACCTGTTTATGTTGGATAAGCGAGACTCTACTGTATTTTCAAATTAAGTACCGCACAATTAAACAGGAAATAACACAATAAACCAGGAGCATTTTTTAACAATTTTGTTGCATACTGTTAGAGATGTTGGTAATAATAATAATAATAATAATAATAATAATAATTTTCTTTCTTAACTGCCTCTTCTCACAGTTCGAGGCGGGTTGCAACATTGCTAAAACACATAATCATTTAAAAATACTCTGAAAAATACACATATTAAAACATATCTCCCTAAAACACATATTAAAATATACAAAACAAAAGTTAGACATAGAATTGAAATTTAAAATTAATCATTAAAACTGTCTGGGTAGGGCTTGAAACCAGCAAGGTCTGTGCTATAATTG
This sequence comes from Anolis apletophallus, assembly GCA_030556195.1. Taxonomy (NCBI): domain Eukaryota; kingdom Metazoa; phylum Chordata; class Lepidosauria; order Squamata; family Anolidae; genus Anolis; species Anolis apletophallus. The sequence continues at coordinate 187,362,857 of JARBWK010000001.1, read as the reverse complement.
TATGTGGAGGGCAGCAGTTTGAGGAAGAAGGCAGGCTGGGATGCAGTATGAAATCTCTTGGAATTGTATCTTTTTCTCCCCGTAGAGTTTAAATCCCCACCGAGAGAGGAGGATTCGGACTCAGATGCTTACGCATTGGAAGCCACTCAGGCATTCTGCACAGAGCCTGGATCTCTCTCAGAAGAGCCCACACAGGCTTTTATTGTGGAAGAGGAAGACAAGAGTATCCAGAACCCATCTGAAAGGGGTAAATGCTCTGTGCCAGACGCACAGGACGGGGTGACAGTTTCAGCCTCTAGGGAGCAGCTGGCCACCAGTCTCTCTGAGGAGAGCACTCAGCCTTATTCCATAGGATTACCCTGTTCTGAGCCCATCTCTCAGACCGCTGTGGAGGAGATAGCAGAGGAGTGCAACAAGGTAGAGGAAACCCAGGCAGATCAATCAGTACAAATGTCCCTCGTGGGCAGCAGTCAACCTTTGACATTACATGAGGCGAAAAGGAGCTCTACAACTGAGGTGTCTATGGTGGTCCCTGAAGGTGGAAGCACCACTGAAAGCTCACCAAGTATGGCAGGTAAGCCATGGGGATGCCCTGGACCAATGGTTCCCACACTTTTTCAGCATGCGAGCTACTTATAATAAAGCCAAGTAAGAAAGATCCTCAAGGGCTACCGTACCTCCGCCCCTCAAGGCTGGGGAGGAGGAGGGGGTAGGGCCGTGGCCTGGCTCCGCCCCACTCTTGATTCTTAAGTCTGGACCAGCAGCTTCTCCAGGCTTGAGGAGGGTAGGGCCAAGCCAGCCTTGTGCTAGCTTTGCCACCACTGGCTTGGCACTGCCATCCTTAAGTCTGGAGAAGCTGCTGGTAGAGCTAAAGCCGGGAGGGGAGGGGGCTCTGGGGCTCCAAACTTGAGGATGGCAGTGCCCTGGCTCTAGCACAAGGCCCTACCCTCCTTGCCTGGAGAAGCTGCTGGGAGTGCCAGCTGGGGAGGGGGGGGCTTCTGGCCTGGCTGGGAGCGACCCATCCGGCTGGGATCGACCTCCTTCGCTTCCAGGATAGACTGGTCGATCGCGATCGACTTCCTGGGCAGTCCTGCCCTGGACAGTGTTTGGCTGCCTAGCAATTGCACAGACACATGTGGCATGTAGACCTATGAGCCTGGCAGCCAGTGTGAGATACTGGGATTTGAATGTGGGATTGATACTTGGGAGTTCTGAAATCGCATCCCTTACTTAGCTATCCAGTTTCAGTGGGTGGCCTTAGGCCAGCTCATCTCCCGTCTGTCTCATCTACAGAAGAAACTGGAAACACATCTTAGGGTGCTCTGTTGATGAATATTTTTATTTTGTACACAAGTGTTCTTCTATCCCCGACTCATTGGGGAGGATATCAGCCCCTACTCTTCCTCATTCAGGTAAGACTGTTGGAGGTTTCTGGGCTGAGAAGGCATTTGGAGTGTTTTCACCATCTCTGGCTGGCTTTTTGGTTGGCCCACTTTAGGGTTCTTCTCTCTATCCCTGTGTTTTTCAACCTTTTTTGAGCCGCGGCACATTTTTTACATTTACAAAATTCTGGGGCACACCAACAACCAAAATGACACAAAATGACACTCTAACACAGTAATACATATAGTTAATATGTTTTTAAATGTATTTATACACTCAGTGTGAAACCTGGACCTGTTTCAATGAACACAACATAGATATCCTGGCAGGAATGGCAGAAAGACACAAACTTCCCACACAGAACTCCCATAACCAAGAGAAAATACTATAAGAGTTTGGTGGGCATTGACCTTGGGTTTTGGAGTTGTAGTTCACCTATATCCAGAAAGCACTGTGGACTCAAACAATGTTGGATCAGGACCAAACTTGGCATGAATACTCAATATGCCCAAATGTGAACACAGATGGAGTTTGGGGAAAATAGACCTTGACATTTGGGAGTTACAGTTTCTGGGATATATAGTTAACACACAATCAAAGAACATCCTGAACTCTTGCAACAATGGAATTGAACCAAACTTGGCATATTGAACTCTCATTACCAACAGAAAGTACTGAAAGGGTTTGTTTGGGAATTGACCTTGAGTTTGGAAGTTGTAGTTCACCTACACCCAGAGAGTACGGTGGACTCAAACAATGCTATGTTATGTTGTTGTTTGTTTTCTATCCAGAATTACAATGTTGGAAGGAGGCTCACCACTTTAAGGTCCCTAAAACAGGCATGGGAAAACTTCGGCCCTCTGGGTGCTTTGGACTTCAACTCCCACCATTCCTAACAGCCTGAGGCCCTTTCCTGCTTAAGTGGCTGAGGGGGAAAAGGAAAAGGGCCTGAGGCTGCTAGGAATGGTGGGAGTTGGAGTCCAAAACACCTGGAAGGTCCAAGTTTGCCCATGCCAGCTTTCGACAGGGACCTCTTCCTCCCCCCTTCCCCGCGCGCCCTTTCTTCCCCTCCTGCCGAACATTTACTTTTTCTTCTACACTGCCGCTTCTGCCGCCATTGTGATCCGAGGGGGGCCGGGTGAGCGGGTTCAGGAGGGGGGGGGGAGGAAGACGTGACCCGTGCGGGCGCTACTGCGCAGACTCGCCCCAGAGCAAAGCGAGGCAGAGGAGCAGAGCGAGGCTGGGAAGAAGGGAGCCCGAGTGGAGAAGAAAAAGTGTTTGGCAGGAGGGGGAAGAAAGGGTATTGGAGGTTCCAATTTCCCACGGCACACCTGATGATCGCTCATGGCACACTAATGTGCCATGGTACACTGGTTGGGAAACACCACTCTAGAGGAGAGACAAAACCATAGAGTACTGTGGCTATTGCACAGGCTTGGGCAAACTTCAGCCCTCCAGGTGTTTTGGACTTCAACTCCCCCAATTCTAACAGCCTACCAGCCTGAAGGGGCAAAGTTTGCCCTTGCCTGGGCTGCAATGTTGGAAGACTAGTTGCTGGATGGCTAATGCAATCAAGAAGAATCAGAAGCGATGGATTTTGTTTATGTGGCTGGGCTTGCAATCAGGTTTTTCACACTGACTATACATTGCTTCAGTAAGGGATTTGTTACGTGGGCCGGACTTTAGCACAGCGGGTTAACCTGCCAGCTGCAGGAAATCTTGCTGATCGAAAGGTCAACAGTTCAAACTCAGGTTGGGGTGAGTTCCCAACTGTCAGCCCAGCTTCTGCTTACCTTGCAGTTCGACAACAGTGATGTGAGTAAATAAATAGGTACCACTTTGGCAGAGAGGTAATAAAATGAGCCCATGCAGACATGCCATCAATTCAATTGGGAGAGCGTCTAAGGCAGGAGTGCTCACACATTTTCAGCATGTGAGCTACTTATAAATCAACCAAGTCAAAATGATCTACCTACCCACTAATCAGAGAGCCATAAAAGCAAAATATTTGGAAATTTATTCCACTGAGAGCCATATAATATATATATATATATATTATTTATTTATTTCTCGGGCTTATAGGCTGCCACTCCCGGGAGGCCCGGGGCGGCTCACAACAACACAGTATACAACAAAAACACATTAAAATAGAACACGCAATAAAACAAATACAATTAAAATACAATGTGCTGTACAAAGTACAGAGCACAGCATAATGCAGTGTAACAACAGTATCAACGAGCTATGCGCACAGGCATCTATAGGCCGAAGGCCTGCTGAAAGAGGAATGTTTTGCATGCCCGTCTGAAGGGCAAGAGGTCTTGGAGAGCTCGCATCTCAGCTGGGAGAGCATTCCATAACGTAGGAGCTATTACAGAGAACGCTCTCCTCCGGGTTGCAGTTAGCCTAAGATGGGATGGGATGACCAGCAAGTTGGTGTTTTCTGACTGACTGACTGACTGACTTTATTATTTCTGAGTCGCCCTCCACGTTAGTGCTCCGGGCGACTTACACACAACAAATTCCACAATTAAAATAGAGTATTTAAACTAGATTAAAATATTCAGTGGTTAAATGCAGGGGCCAGGCTCGGTATTTGAGTTCCTGGTTCTGCATTAACCATGGGCTTTTCCTAAATAGCCAGGTCTTCAGAGCGGTCAGGAACTGGGGCAGGTCGAGGGAGGCTCTCTGGTCCGGTGGCATCGAGTTCCAAAGAACGGGGGCCACAACGGAGAACGATCTCCGTCTCGTGGTCTCCAGGTGGGCCTCTTTCAAGCCTGGTACGTGAAGAAGGTTCTTGTTTGCTGGCCGCGGGGTTCTTGAGTAAGCAGGCATCAACAAGCGGTCTTTTAGGTATGTTGGGCCCCGGCCCCGTAGGGCTTTGAAAGCCAAGGTCAAGGTCTTGTGTAAGGCTCTATACTCAACGGGCAGCCAGTGCAGGCGCTGCAGAGATGGTGTAATGTGGCATCTCATCGATGTTCCTGTGAGAAGCCTGGCGGCCGCGTTCTGCACCATCTGGAGCCTGTGGGTTAGTGACCGTAGTGATCTCGTAGGGCAATATTTTAAGACTGAATTCAACTAAATGCGAGTGTAATAAGCCCCTGAATTTATTCATAATAATAATGATAATATTAATTCAGACTCTGCTACTACTACTACTACTAATAATAATAATAATAGTAACAACAACAATAGGTTCCTAGAGTAGAAGGAGACCTCCAAGGGCTATCCAGTCCACCTCCTTCTGCCATAAGGGAAAACACAATCAAAACATTCCTCACAGATGGCCATTGAGCCTCTGATAATAATAACAATAACAACAACAATGGGTTCCTAGAATAGGAGGAGACCTCCAAGGGCCATCCAGTCCAACCTCCTGCACCTGGGCAGCGTCGGGAGCCTGCGGGGCCGGACTGAGCCTTCCTCCCGCCCTGCCTGCGATCTACCAGGACACCCTATGCGATCTACCTAATGAGCACCCCTGGTCTAAGGACAACAAGGCAAAACTACGGTTAGGTGGATCTGTAATTGGTTAAGCGAACGAATCCAGAGGGTGCTCCCCAATACTTCCCCTTCATCCTGGAAATAAGTGACGAGCGGAGTGCCAAAAGCAGGGCTCTGTCCTGGGCCCGGTCCTGTTCAGGATTTTTATTAATGACTTAGGTCAGTGCTGTCCAACTTCTACTGGACCTAGGGCCGGACTTCCAGTCACTGAAGACCTGGGGGCCCCTGCCCCGGCCCCGCCCCGCCCCCTCCTCCTAAAGTGTCACGCCAGCCTCAGAAGCGCGATTTAGCTTTGAGGCTGGCGTGACCCCTTTAGAGGGAAGGCAAAGCCAAGGGAGCCTCCATGGCTTCTCCTTCCCTCCTAGTGTCACGCCAGCCCCTCCCTGTTCTGCCTTTCGCCCACCGGCGCCCTGATGAGGGCGCCGGTGGGAGAGACAGAACGGAGGAAGCCTCAGCCTGAAGAGGAGGAAAGCAAGCGCTTGCATTCCTCCTCTTTAGGCACTCCCTGTTCCCTGCTCCACCGGCGCCCTGATGAGGGCGCCGGTGGGAGAGACAGAACGGAAGCCTGTTTAAAGAGGAGGAAGGCAGCGCTTGCCTTCCTCCTCTTTAGGCACGCCTCCCTCTCTACCTGGCTCCTCCCTGCACCGCCCTTGTCTCGATCTCGCAGCGGCGCACGGAGAAGGACAGAGGGGGCCGTGCAGGAGGAGGAGCTGGCTCACTTCCTCCCTGCCCCCCTTCCCCCCAGCCGCCATTAAAAATTTTTTTAAAAAAAAAAATTAAAAATGTACGGCCGGGCATAGCTGGGGCCGGCGCCAACCGGCTGGGGGGCCGTGTACGGCCCCAGGGCCACCAGTTGGACAGCCCTGACTTAGGTGAAGGGTTAGAAGGCATGATCATCAAGTTTGCAGACGACACCAAATTGGGAGGGATAGCCAATACTCCAGAAAACAGGAGCAGAATTCAAAACGATTTTCACAGATTAGAGAGATGATTCGCCAAAACTAACATAATGAAGTTCAACAGTGACAGATGCAAGATACTGGCAGTGCTTGCTAAAGGGAGATCTGAGAGTCCTCATTTTTGTGTGAGTTTTGATTAATTGACAGTCTTGGGGGACTTGGCTCCCTGAATTCTCTGGAAAGGAGACCAAGTTTTAATTTGGTCTTCTCTGTTTGATTGAACCCAACTTGCATCAGCCCTCGGTTGGGAGCTGTATTCTTTTACATCTGGAAAACGGGCAGGCTGGAATGTGGGGAACAGATTGAATTGATTTCTGCAGAATTACGGTAATGGAATTATGGCCAGAAGGAAGAAATAGATGTTTGTTTCTGTGACATTCCATTGATTAGCACTGCCTCCTAGTGGTAGAAACAAAAGTTGCACCCACCTGAAGCTGTTGCTTTACTTTTTTAGATGGAGAGTTGGAAGAAAGGCATTCAGTGCCAGTAAGACAACGAAGCAATGCTGACCAGGTGGGTATGATATTGGCTTTATCTTTGTGAGAAAGGTCTTCAAGAATCTTACTCCTATTCCAGAGGGAAATAGGAAGTTTCACATTCCGCAGAATTTGCTTTTATCCCAAGGGGTGGGCAAAGTCTAATTTCCTTTTGGAACAGTGTTTCTCAACCTGGGGGTCGGGAACCCTGGGAGGGTCTTAAAGGGGTTTCAGAGGAGTCTCCAAAGACCATAAGAAAACATATCTTTCTGATGGTCTTAGGAACCTCTTTGGCAGAGAAGGCTGAAGATCTCTCCGCCTATCCTTCATTTTTGGAAACAGATGGTAAATCCTCCCATGAGAAAGCCTTCCTCTGTTGTGATTGGCCAGCCTCTCAGCTGACCTCTCAGCTAAGCCTGGAACCCCAGGTCTCGGCGGTGGCCAGGGGAGCTTTTGCACAGTTAAGACTCGTGCGCCAGCTGCACCCGTACCTTGGGAAGTCTGATCTGGCTCTGGGTGTCCACGCTCTGGTCACATGCCAAACAAGGGATTACTGCAACGCATTCTCAGACGTGGGGCTGCCTTTGAAGACAGTTCGGAAATTGCAGCTAGTCCAACGGGCGGCAGCCAGACGACTAACCGGAGCTACATACAGGGAGCATACCACCCCCCCTGTTTTGTCAGCTCCACTGGCTGCCTGTCCACTTCAGAGCTCAATTCAAACGTGGTTGGTGGGGACGAGAGAGAGGGCCTTCTCAGTGGTGGCTCCTTATCTGTGGAACATGCTTCCAAGTGACATACGATCAACACCATCCCTCCTGGCATTCAGGAAAAAAGTGAAATCTTGGCTATGGGACCAGGCGTTTGCACATTAGCACAATGCAGCACTTTAGATTGGATTGTAATGGCAATGTTGATGGATATGGCTCAATGCTCCTATTATGGACGGATCACTATTTTTAACTGTGAATGTATATGATGTATTAATGTTAACTGTATTTTAATGTATTTTAATGCTGAATGTTGTGGTTTTTATATTGTATTTATATTGTGTTTTTGGCATCGAATTGTTGCCTTTGTTAGACCGCTCCGAGTCCCCCCTCGGGGGTTGAGAAGAGGGGGGTAGAAATGTTGGAAATAAATAAATAAATAAGGGGAGGGCTGTTTCTGAGACTCCAAACAAGAAGGGGAGAGCAGGCGTGCTCTGTGCATGGCAGCGTGATGTGCATGTGTGGGGCAAGGGAGTGCATGTGAGGCTGGAGGAAGACTCGCAACAGGGAGGGTCAAGAGTCCTATATCCCAGGATATCAAGGCAGAAAATCCCACAATATCTGCTTTGAACTGGGCTATCTGCCATGTATTACAGTTCAAAGCAGATAATGTGGGGTTTTCTGCCTTGATATTCCGGGATATAGGATTGTGTGGGAGGGCCCTAAATCCCTTCAAGACATGGGGCTTCCAGAATCCCTGAACCATCATACCTGGCTGTACTGGCTAAAGGGAGATCTGAGAGTCTTCGGTTTTGTGTCAGTTTTGAATAACTGCAATATTAAGGGACTTGACTCCAAGGTTTAATTTGGCCCTCTCTGTGTGATTGAACCCAACTTGCATCAGCCCTTGGTTGGGAACTGTATACTTTTACATCTGGAAAACGGGGTTCTGTGTGGGAAGGTTGGCCCAATACTATCGTTGCTGGGGTTAAGAATGCTCTTTGATTGTAGGTGAACTATAAATCCCAGCAACTACAACTCCCAAATGTCAAAATCTGTTTCCTTCGAACTCCACCAGTGTTCACATTTGGGCATATTGAGTATTTGTGCCAAGTTTGGTCCTGACCCATCATTGTTTGAGTCCACAGGGCTCTCTGGGTGTAGGTGAACTAGAACTCCAAAACTCAAGGTCAATGCCCACCAAACCCTCCCAGTATTTTCTTCAGTCATGGGAGTTCTGTGTGCCAAGTTTGATTCAATTCATCATTGGTAGAGTTCAGAATGCTCTTTGATTGTAGGTGAACTATAAATCCCAAATGACAAAATCAATCCTTCCTCAAACCCACCAGTATTCAAATTTGGGTATTTGTGCCAAATTTGGTCCAGTGAATGAAAATAAATCTTGCATATCAGATATTTACATTACGATTCATAACAGTATTTTATTTATTTATTTATTTAAAACTTTTGTACCCCGACCTTCTCACCTCTATCGAGGGACTCAGACCGGCATAACAGCAAAAATTCCATGCTATACAATTTAAAAACAACTACAACAACATATTAAAATACATAAAAACCCAGCGTAAAACCACATCGCCATTAAAACAATTCCACTCAATCTGTAAACGTGGACATACATTCAGACTATAGCCAATCCCAGCCTATTCTGGAAAGGCTTGGTTCCACACCCAGGTCTTCACCAGCCTCCTAAAGGACAACAGGGAGGGGGGCAGATCTAGCATCACTTGGGAGAGAGTTCCACAGCCGAGGGGCGACCACAGAGAAGGCCCTGTCTCTCGTCCCCACCAGCCGCGCTTGCGAAGCCGGCGGGACCGAGAGCAGGGCCTCTCCGGAGGATCTTAATGTTCTTGATGGTACGTAGGGGAGAATCTGTTCGGAAGCTAATTGGCAGCCAGTGGAGCTGGCGCAGCAAGGGAGTTGTATGCTCCCTGTGCCCCGCTCCTGTTAGTAACCTGGCTGCTGAACGTTGGAGTAATTGCAGCTTCCGAGCAGTCTTCAGAGGCAACCCCACGTAGAGAGCATTGCAGTAGTCTATTCAGGATGTGTATATGTGTTCTGTGATCCGCTCTGAGTCTCCTTTTGGTGTGAGAAGGGCGGAATATAAATACTGTAAATAATAATAATAATAATAATACACTTTATTTATATTCCGTGGACCACCATGGCCAAGTCAGTAGCAAAATTACATTTATGAAGTAGCAACGAAAATAATTTTATGGTTGGGGGGTCACCACAACATGAGGGTATTAAGGGATTGCAGCATTAGGAAGGTTGAGAACCACTGCTTTGGAAGACCTCCTTCCAGTCATCTTGAGATATTTTCGCAAAATAAATTCAATCCTTAGGCCAAGGAGCCCCCCCCCCCCTCCCTGGACCTCTGACCTTATCCCTCTGCATATTCCAGGTGCCAGGATGTTCTAAAGAAGGGCCTCTTCAACCAGAGGTCTCAACCCCTGCACAGCGACACAACCTCCGCTCCTCTTCGACTCCTTCCCCAGCTCCTGTCTCGCAAAGACGAAGCCTCCGCTGTCGTGCCCGTGCAGGATCCACCGACACACCGGAATCGGAAGAAAAGGTTGCCCCTATCTCCAGGCGCAGGGGTCTGCGGCAACTGACCAGTTCAGCGTTATACATGGAAGAGCCAGAAGGAAAAACTGATCAGCCCAAAGAAGAGAAAGCAACTCCCAACAAGAAGACCAAGACCGCAAAGCCAACAGTAACCACACGGCTGAGTCGAACCAGAGGTGCACAAAGGGATTCTGATGCTACTGGCAGGTTGAAAGGAGAGATGACGGTGACTGCAAGCAGCCCAGGGACGAAGGAGCTGACAAGGCGGGGGAGAAAGGGAGCAGGAACACCACCCGTGAAGGAAGAGAAGCCAGAACTCCCTCAGACCCGGTCCAGCAGGTGCTCAAACCCTTCAGTGAACACGCCGAGCCCTAAGGTTTCTAGGAGAGCTGTTAAACCTGAGAAGGTGGGTGGCAGAAGGAATTAAAGGGAAACTTGGCTTCTGAGAATTAAAAACAACTCTGATACAGTGGATCCCTTTATCATCCCCCCCCCCCCCCATTGGTAAGTGGTGTTGAGGTGAATGTGGATGTACCAGACCAGTGTTTCCCAACCAGTGTGCTGGGGCACACTAGTGTGCCGTGAGCGATCATCAGGTGTGCCGTGGGAAATTGGAACCTTGGGGGGAGTCTAGTGTGTTGAAGTATAAAAACCCTAAGAAACCTACCTCGATAAAGGCACAGGATTACAAACACACACACCCTCCCCACTCGTCTACTTGGTCTCTCCCTCTCCATGCATTGGGAAGGCCCACCTCCCTTTCCCCAAGTAGAGACCTCCTCTTGCCTCCTGGGGGTTCTGTGTGGGAAGTTTGGCCCAGTTCTATCATTGGTGGGGTTCAGAATGCTCTTTGATTGTAGGGGAACTATAAATCCCAGCAACTACAAATCCCAAATGTCACGTTCTATTTCCCCTGAACTCCATCTGCGTTCATATTTGGGCATATTGAGTTCCATGCCAAGTTTGGTCCGGATCCAACATTGTTTGAGTCCACAGTGCTCTCTGGATACAGGTGAACTACAACTCCAAAACCCAAGGTCAATGCCCACCAAACTCTTATAGCATTTTCTCTTGGTTCTGGGAATTCTGTGTGGGAAGTTTGTGTCTTTCTGCCATTCCTGCCAGGATATCTATGTTGTGTTCATCGAAACAGGCCCAGGTTTCACACTGAGTGTATAAATACATTTTAAAACATATTAACTATATGTATTACTGTGTTAGAGTGTCATTTTGTGCCATTTTGATTGGTGGTGTGCCCCAGGATTTTGCAAATGTAAAAAGTGTGCCGCGGCTCAAAAAAGGTTGGGAAACACTGGACTAGACTAGCACACCTGTGAAATGAAAGACTCATGGGATGAATATGGTCCACCATATCATTTTATATGGCCCGAGAGGCTTCCAATGCCAGGGTAACATATTTACACTTATACACTTACAATTATAGCTGGACCTTTGAATTAAACCATAAAGCTGATGTGGCCCTTGGTGAAAATGAGTTTGACACCCCTATGCTAGAGCATGAGTGTTTCATGTTGCTGCCATTTAACAATATGGGGTTGTGATAGTCCCCTATTTCGTGTATCCACATGAGTTCTGGAACTAGGGCAGGCTTTAGCACAATAGGTTAGTCACCAGCTGAAGCTGCAGTAAATCCTGCCAATCAAAGCCCGGGTCAGGGTGAGCTCCTGACCTTCAGCCCAGCTCCATGCCCACCTAGCACATCGAAAACAGAAATGTGAGTACAGTAGATCAATGGGTTCCGTGTTAAAAGTGGGGAGGTATTTAGGAACAGCGATTCTATCAAAAGGGCAAAGTTTACAAACAAAAAAAAAGCCCCCCACCCCAGTAGCCAGAATTGAGAACAGCCTCCAAGATGCCGAAAGATGGGAAAGCCTATATATCCCTCTATCTATGTTGTCTATCTTGTTATTGTATAATTGGCATTGAATGTTTGCTCTATATGTGTTCTGTGATCCGCTCTGAGTCTCCTTTGGTGTGAGAAGGGCGGAATATAAATACTGTAAATAATAATAATAATAATAATACACTTTATTTATATTCCGCTCTTCTCATCCCGAACGGGACTCAGAGCGGATTACAGGTACACATACTTAGCAGACAATCCCTGCCGTTTCCACATACACAACATATAGACGAACAGAGGCAAACTCTGGCCACCAGGGGGAGCTTACGCACTCATCTCTCAGCGTCCCTTGTTATTCCTTCCGCATTCCTCAGCGTTCCTAGAGTTCTTTAATGGCCTCATACTTCAGTCAAAATTTGCTTCCACACTTAATGTGGTACCTTTATCTCCTACTTGACAGATGCAACTGTCTTTCGGGCTGCAAAGGTCAACAGTAGGCTACACTTAAAGGTCGAGCACCACCTCGACCCAGACAGGCCTCAAACTCATGACCTACTGGTCAGAGAGATCTTATGCTGCTGACACTTAGCCAGCTGCGTCACATTCCCTGTGCACATTCCAATGGTGGGCCCAGTGTACATGGTTTAACCATGACATGTTTTGACTAGTTAAGCTTCTTGAGTCTCCTGCAGGAGAGATAAAGTGTAGTATAAATAATAATGTGATATGTTTTCATTATCTCAAATCACTTTTTTTGCATTTGTTTTTTGCTATTTTCAGTGTGTGTGTGTGTGTGTGTGTGTGTGTGTGTGTGTGTACACTGTATATATATGCGCTGCCCTCTTATCCCAGAATTTAGGAACGGATATAAATGTTTTAATTAATACTAAATGGGTGTACGCAACACCCAGAATCCACAGCCAGCATAATTAGAGGGTTCTGGGATTTACAGTCCCCCAAAAGTAACACTTTCTAAGGTTTGGGACTTGTTTCTTCTTTCCCTCAGAACTCCCCAGCACAGTCCACACCATCCCCGGGAAGGAGGCTGCGGCGCCAGAGCACAGAGAGAAAACTGGTGGGAACGAGATCCCAGCCCCAATCCCAAGCTTCTGTGGGCTGTGGTGCTCCTGCTCCAAAGGTATCACATGCATGTGTTGGGATGCAGGGAGGAGCTTAAGTTGTTCTAAGGCAGGGGTGCCCACACTTTTTCAGCATGCGAGCTACTTAAACTAAAACCAAGTCAGAAAGATCTACCAAGAGAGAACAGGGTGGAGCTGGGGAAGGGGGCGGGGCTTGGCGGGGCTTGGCTCTGCCCCCTCCCCCCCTCTGGCTTCAGCATTTCCACTGCTTCTCCTGGGTAGAAGAGGCCAATGCCAAGCCAGTGGTGGCATAGATAGCCACCACTGGCTTGGCATTACCCCCTTCTACTCTTGAGAAGCTGTGGAAATGCTGAAGCTGGCGGAGGGGGCGGGGCTTGGCACGACATGGCTCCGCCCCCTCAGAAGCGTCCCATTCAGCTGGGATCGACCTCCCTGGGTCCCAAGATCGACCAGTCGATCGCGATCGACTTTCTGAGCACCCCTGTTCTAAGGAAATCCACCAGCTCTGCTTCTTGGATTTTGGAGTCCAAGACATAGGTCTGCCTTTGTTTAAAGTTTCTATAGCCCCAGGCAATCTGACATTGTCAGGGTTGAATACTTTCTGGCAACTCCTTGGGCGGGGAGGGGCCTGTGGCCCGGCATCCGGCCCTTTTTGGGGGGTGTTTCTTGCTCCTGTTGGGGCCTGCCGCGCTGGGAGCCAGATGGAATTGTCAAAAGAGCCATATATGTTTAACGACATTGAATGTTTGCAGTGTATGTATTTTGTGATCCAAACTTGAGTCCCCTTCGGGGTGAGAAGGGCGGAATAGAAATGCTGTAAACAAATAAATAACAAGTAAATGCCCAAATGTATTGGATAGCCTCAGCAACAGCACCATTTGGGGTATGACTGTCACCAGTCACAGGGTTTTCTTGGCAAGATTTGTTGAGAGGCCTTGCCATTATCTTCCTTTGAGGCTGAAAGAGTGTGTCTTGCCCAAGGTCACCTATTGAGTCGCATCGCCAAGTGGAAATTCAGACCTTGATCTCCAAAGTTGTCGTTCCAGCACTCAAACCTCATGCTGTCTTTCACTTAAAACAATGCAAAACACAGTATAACCCCTGTGGTTTCATTTACCCACATATGACAGTCTTATGTCCTCTCTAGGCATTTTTAGACCCTTTAGTTTGAGTCTATGGCATTCTTGGGCCAGAAGTCCTTTATTTCAGTAGAGTTTGCTATTATTTGCTATTTTACGTTTCCGGTGGCCCAGCGGGTTAAACCACTGAGCTGCTGAACATGCTGACTGAAAGGTTGGTGGTTTGAAGCCGGGGAGCGGGGTGAGCTCCTGCTGTTAACCCCAGCTTCTGCCAACCTAGCAATTCAAAATATGTGAGTAGATCAATAGATACTGCTTCTGTGGGAAGGTAATGGTGCTCCACATAGTCTTGCTGGTCACATGACCTAGGAGGCATCTACGGACAACGCTGGCTCTTCGGTTTAGAAATGGAGATGAGTACCACCTGCCAGTCGGACAGGACTAGACTTAATGTCAAGGGGAAACCTTTAGCTTTTATGTGATACCAGGAAACCTATCTCTGGTAGATCCAGGGGCTCTTACTATAATGCTGACCATATCACTTGTGAAAGTTGGATAAAATCAACTAGTCCCCAAGGCATTGTCTTGCCCTTGGTTGTTTTTTTAGTCTTCATACTTTGATTCTAAACTGTTGACTTTAACTGGTTTTCTGCTACTTGTTTTGAGACTGCGCTTCTGATTAGCGGCATGTTTACAACAGGTATTATGTATTTATTAAGCCACTTTGTCGCCTCATCTCTCAGGTGCTGTTCACAGGAGTGATTGATGAGGAGGCGGAGCAGGTAGTGACGGAGCTGGGCGGTTCCCTGGCGGAATCTGTCTTCGACTGCAGCCACCTTGTGACGGACCGTATGTGTCGCACAGTCAAGTTCTTGTGCGCCTTGGCTCAAGGCATCCCCATTGTTACCTTGGACTGGCTGCAGAAGGTGAGTGGCTGCCCTGCCCCAGGCTCTTGTCTCTGGATGCAGCTCCACTTCAGAATTAATGCAGTTTGACACCACTTTGACTTTATTATTATTTTGTGTCAAAAGCATTGCATAAAATGTTGTAAAGCAATGCTTTTGGGTCAGAAAGATTAGCCGTTTACAAGAAATGTTGCCTGACTGCATTTACTCAGCTTTTGAGGAGGCTCTTTTCGTGTCCCCCGCCACTTTAACTGCCATGGCTCAGTGCTGTGGAATCATGGGAGTTGTAGTTTGGCGAAGCACCACAATCTTTATCAGAGGAGACTTATGGCATTGTAAGACGACAGCTCCTTGGATTCCATAGTATTGAACCAGGGTGGTTAAAGTAATGCCAATGTGCATTAATTCTACAGTGTAGATGCACCCTCAGTGTGGGAAACATAGATTTTCAGATATTCTTAGACTTCATCCCTCTGCACTCATATCCGTTAGTGAGATATTGTGAATGGGGTGATATTTCATCCGTTTCTTGTCTTTCTTATATCCTGTCCTTCCCTTTAACAGAGTAGGCAGAACTCCTTCTTCCTGGCACCAAAGAGCTTCCTTGTTCGTGACACTGAGCAGGAGAAGAAATTCCAGTTCAGCCTCGCCACTTCACTACAGACTGCACAGCGAGATGGGGGACTGTTTCAGGTAAGGTCATGATTAAGGCTTTCGTATGATATCATACGGAAGCTGACTGGCACAGCCTGGGGATCACAACCAGATACAGTGAAGACAACTGCCCTTGCGCTTTGCTACTCTGCTGCTGAGTATGCATGCCCAGTGTGGAATACATCTCACTACATTAAAACAGTGGATGTGGCTCTTAATGAGACATGCCACATTATTACAGGGTGTCAATGCTCTACACCAGTGTTTTTCAACCTTTTTTGAGCCGCGGCACATTTTTTACATTTACAAAATCCTGGGGCACACCACCAACCAAAATGACACTCTAACACAGTAATACATATAGTTAATATGTTTTTTAATGTATTTATACACTCAGTGTGAAAGCTGGGCCTGTTTCGATGACCAGCATAAAATACTGGAAGGGTTTGGTGGGCATTGACCTTGAGTTTTGGAGTTGTAGTTCACCTATATCCAGAGAGCACCGTGGACTCAAACAATGTTGGATCAGGACCAAACTTGGCATGAATACTCAATATCCCCAAATGTGAACACAGATGGAGTTTGGGGAAAATAGACCTTGACATTTGGGAGTTACAGTTTCTGGGATTTATAGTTAACACACAATCAAAGAGCATCCTGAACTCTTGCAACAATGGAATTGAACCAAACTTGGCATATTGAACTCTCATTACCAACAGAAAGTACTGAAAGGGTTTTCTTGGGAATTGACCTTGAGTTTGGAAGTTGTAGTTCACCTACACCCAGAGAGCACCGTGGACTCAAAACAACATTTTGTTATGTTGTTGTTTGTTTTCTATCCAGAATCACAATGTTGGAAGGAGGCCCACCACTTTAAGGTTCCTAAAATAGGCATGGGAAAACTTCGGCCCTCTGGGTGGTTTGGACTTCAACTCCCACCATTCCTTAGAGCCCGAGGCCCTTTCCTGCTTAAGTGGCTGAGGGGGGAAGGGAAAAGGGCCTGAGGTTGCTAGGAATGGTGGGACTTGGGAGTCCAAAACACCTGGAAGGTCCAAGTTTGCCCATGCCAGCTTTCAACAGAGACCTCTTCCTCCCCTTTCCCCTTCATGCCCTTTCTTCCCCCTCCTGCCGAACACTTACTTTTTCTTCTCCACTCGGGAGAGGAAGACGTGACCCGTGCGGGCGCTACTGCACAGGCTCGCCCCACGTCTTCCTCCCTCCCTCCCCCTCCCCTTCTGAACACGCTCACGCTGCGCCCTCGGATCAAAATGGTGGCAGAAGCGGCAGTGTGAGCAAAGCGAGCAGAGCGAGGCTGGGAAGAAGGGAGCCCGAGTGGAGAAAAAAAGTGTTCGGCAGGAGGGGGAAGAAAGGGTATTGGAGGTTCCAATTTCCCACGGCACACCTGATGATTGCTCACAGCACACTAGTGTGCTGCGGCACACTGGTTGGGAAACACTGCCCTACAGCACTGGAAAAAATACACTATTTAGCTGGTATTGCACCACTTGACATCTGCCGGGAAGTAGCAACCAATAGTGAAAAGACCAAGGCAGTGACATCTCCTGCCCACCCCCTTTTCAGATATCAGCTCGCACGCCAATGACTTAAATCAAGAAATAGTTTTCTAAGATCTACAGAGATACTCAGAGGAACACCTCAGCAAGCGAGAGTCCAAAAGTGGCAGGCTAAAACCCAGAACCTCAATCCATGACTGATACCAAATGAGAGACTCCCTCCTGGGCACACGGAAGACTGGGCAACTTGGAAGGCTCTGAACAGACTGCTCTCTGGAACCACGAGATGCAGAGCTAAACTTAAGAAATGGGCCCATGAAGTGGTTTGCCCAGAGAAGAGCAAACCACAGACCACCTATCACAATGCAACCTGAGCCCCGCCACATGCACAACGCAGGGCTTCTTATAGCAACACCAGAGGCACTCCAAGTGGCCAGCTACTGGTTAAAGGACATTTAATATAATGCCAAGTTTTCAAACTTGGCGTTTTTGTGGGTTTTTAAAAACATAATAGAACTGTTTGTTTTGCTCCTGGTACGATAAATAAATCAATAAATAAATAAATAAGGACCCCTGCCTTGAGGCTGCCCTGGTCTTCCCAGGAAACATTCCCAAAATACTAACCTGTTTCAATTTGTCTCTTAAAAGCAACTATTAAAAGAGAGTTGGGAAATTACAAGTCCAGGGCCATCTGTGGTTATCATATTTTTCCTGTTGAGACCACAAATAGTTCAGTTATTTTGCTCCAAAAACGCACCAAAAATGAACCACTGGGTGGTTCATTTCAGCTATATTCCCACTTTAGGTTACCGTAGGGAGGATACTCTGAAGTTTACTTGGAATTTTGGAGCATTTCTGGGTTTCGAAGAAATCTGGAGAGTTCAATTGGATCCTATTTGTCACAGTCCACTGCCCAAATAGAAATTACTGCCATCAACTTTTTTTTCTGTGCTGATCAAAGGGATGCATTGCGTCCGTGTTGCCACAGCAGTTGCGACAGAGAGGAATGGATGTAGTCTTCGGCTCTCTGGACATTGGTCCCAGATTCAGCTGACTTACATTGGGTTAATGTAGGCATGGGCAAACTACGGTCCTCCAAGTTTTTTGGACTTCAATTCCCACCATTCCTAACATCTGGTAGGCTGGCATGTTATATTCCATCTTTTTGGCTACCAGAAGGCAGACCAAGAACTTCTTCACTGAAATTTAATCTGGGGGTTCCTCACCCTTATGTTAAAGAACACAAATTGATAACTCTAGCTTGAAGAATGAGGTTTATAATATTCCGGGTTGTATTTGCGAACACTTGATTTTACTTTAAATTTGCTTCTTAGCCTTTATATTTCAATTTATTAGGTAAGACAGGAATAAGCTGCTCCGAAAATCAGGGGACCTTCATACTCTAGTTCAGTGTTTTTCAACCTTTTTTGAGCTGCGGCACATTTTTTACATTTACAAAATCCTGGGGCACACCCCCAACCAAAATGACACAAAATGACACTCTAACACAGTAATACATATAGTTAATATGTTTTTAAATGTATTTGTACACTCAGTGTGAAACCTGGACCTGTTTCGATGAACACAACATAGATATCCTGGCAGGAATGGCAGAAAGACACAAACTTCCCACACAGAACTCCCATAACCAAGAGACAATGCTATACGAGTTTGGTGGGCATTGACCTTGAGTTTTGGAGTTGTAGTTCACCTATATCCAGAGAGCACTGTGGACTGAAACAATGTTGGATCAGGACCAAATTTGGCATGAATACTCAATATGCCCAAATGTGAATACAGATGGAGTTTGGGAACAATAGACCTTGACATTTGGGAGATGCTGGGTTGTATAGTTCCCTGCCATCAAATAACACTCTGAACTTCCAACTGCAATGGAATTGAACCAAACTTCGCATACAGAACTCCTATGACTAACAGAAAAGACCAGGGTTTTTTTGGGAAAAATCGACATTGCCATATGGGAGTTGCTGGGATGTATACTTTAACTGAGCATTCCAGGCCTGGATCTGGTTGGGAGGTATGCGCCAGGCGAGGGAGACCACACCGCATGGCCTCACCTCGTGGGAATCCCTTCGCCTGGCTTGTGGCGCCTGCAAATGGGGAAGGCCAGGTGAGAAAGGCACCTCCGCAAGGTCTGGCCTTGCGGGAAGCCCCTCTCTCTTCTTGTACCATTGGCCGTGTCTGGCAAGCAGCGAAAGCCATGTGGGACAGCCTCACTCGCCCCTGGCTTTTACCAATTGCCAGATCCGGCGGGCGGCGCAATCCAGGGAAGGGAGGCACCACTGCGTGGCCTTGCCTCACGGGAAGCCCCTCGCCTGGCTCACGCCATCCGTTGGTTCTTCCAAGCAGCAAAAGCCAGGTGAGGGAGGCACAACCGCGTGGCTTGGCCTCGCGGGAAGCCCCTCGCCTTGGCCAGTCCCCGCGGCGGCCAGGCGAAGCCAGGCCTCGCCTCACCTGGCTTTTGCTGCTTGAAGAACCAACGGATGGCGTGAGCCAGGCGAGGGGCTTCCCGTGACACGAGTGGTGCCTCCCTTCCAAGGGATCTGGCATTGGTAAAAGCCAGAGTCTGTCCCACATGGCTTTCGCTGGGCCAATTGAAGAAGAGGGGCTTCCCATGAGGCCAGGCTGTTGAGGTGCAGCCTCCCTCACCCCTGGCTTTTGCTGCTTGCCAGAACCAACAGATGGCGCGAGCCAGGGAAAGGGCACCTTGCGGGAAGCCCCTTGCCTGGCCCGCGCCGTCCGTCAGTTCTGGCAAGCAGCAAAAGCCAGGTGAGGGAGGCACAACCGCACTGCCTGGCCTCACAGGAAGCCCCTTGCCTGGCTTGCACCGCCTTCCGGGACTGGCAAGCGGCGAAAGCCAGGCGTGGGGTTTCCCTCGATTGGAGGCTGGCTGGGGAAACGGCCGAAAGAGGCGGCGCCCTGGCCCCTTCTTCTTCGCAGCCCAGCCCTTCCTCCTCCTCCTCCCCCAAGCAGCAGCAGCAGGAGTTAGGCAGGAGGGGAAGAAAGAGGGGAAGAGAGGTTTTCCTGTGGCACACCAGGTGATCGCTCACGGCACACTAGTGTGCCACGGAACAGCAGTTGGGAAACACTGCTCTAGTTGACCCTCCATGTTTGCAGGTTTAAGTTTTGTGGATTTGATCAATCTGTTTTCTCAATCTCTGGGAAAGTTGTTCACAGGTTTAAAATAACATGGGGTGTTTTTCTTTGTATTTTTTACCACTTTTGTGAGAATCCTATTGTACATGGAAGTTAAGAAAACCTGTGATGGTGTCATGGGGAACAACTTGACTGGATGTTGTGTGCAGTGCAGATACACTTGCCTTGGTGTGGATGGATTGCAGCCATAAGACAGGGACTTGGGTCTGTCAGCTTCCCATCCTTCCTTCTATCCTTTCTTGCTAAGATTTGGTGCAAGCACAAACATGCCATAGATCTGTCGCCTTCTTTTCCAGGGCTACGAGATACATGTCACCCCTAATGTTAAGCCAGAGCCTGAGCATATGAGAGATATCATAAAATGCAGCGGCGGGACATTTTTACCCAGAATGCCCCGAACCTACAAGGTAAGCAAGTGATGGTGTACATATATAGAAGGGGGAAAGTGTACTGGCAGAAAAGGCTGCTCAAAATTATTAAAGGTCTGGCAGCCAAGCCCTGGATGTTTATTTTGGAGAAGAGAAAGTTGAGAGGATAAGAAATAGTATTATTATTATTATTATTATTTGATACACAACAAGATTGGTACACAGCAAACAAGATCACTATCCTGGCTTTTGTATTTGATCACACGTCGGACACTGCGAGTCCGTCTGATTTTAAGTACAACAGCACAGCTGACAGATGGTAATTTTGTCAGCACCGATTGTGTTGAAGTGCAGGCCAAGGTCTTTAGTCACTGCACCCAGTGTGCCCATCACCACTGGGACCACCTTTACTGGCTTGTGCCAGAGTCTTTGCAGTTCGATCTTTAAATCCTCATATCGTGTCAGCTTTTCCAGATGCTTCTCGTCAATTCTGCTGTCGCCTGGGATCGCAACATCAACAATACATTTCCCCCCACGATCGTTGTAGTAATAACAATGGCAACACTATTTATATTCCACCCTTTCTCCCCAAGGGGACTCAGGGTGGATTACAGTACACATACATGGCAAACATTCAATGCCATTTTGGATAGACAGAACAGAGGCAGACAAAACAAAACAGAAAGGAGGTATGTTGTGTCGACACCCAGCTTTTTTGGCACCTTGGAGGTTGCGCTCGAATCCAGCCACAGGGGGTGCTGTTGCTCCGTCCTCTATGACGAAGAGCCATCAAGACTTCCTCCTTTCTTTTGATCACCAGGCATTTTCTGATCTTTTTCTTTATGGTGTCGTAAAATACCACCCCCCGCTTGTTTTTTCTACTTACAGCTGTTTTCGAACTGCTTAGGTAAATAGCAAGCTGGGCTGACAGTCAGGAACTCATACCAACCCGGGGCTTCGAACTGGCAACCTTTCGGTTGGTACATCTTATCATTGTTGGTGATTTACAAGTAGTGCTAAAGCCTGGCCCAGTAATAATAATAATAATAATACACCTTGACCTGCACTTAAACACAATAGGCACTGACAAAATGACTGTCAGCTGCAAAAGGCCACCTTACTGATATCTGCATGCCGATATATCACACAGTCCTAGAAACTTGGGAGGTGTCTGACGTGTGATCTAATACAACAAGCCAGTAGAGCAAGGCTGCCCAGGAAGTCGATCGCAATTGACTGGTTGATCCCAGGACTGCAGGAGGTCGATCCCAGTCAGATGGGGCACTTCTAGAGGGGGCGGGACCATGCCGCACCAAGCCCCGCCCCTTCCCTGGCTTCAGCACTACCACATCTTCTCCAGGCTTGAGGAGGGTAGTGCCAAGCCAGTAGTAGCTAGTTATGCCACCACTGGCTTGGCACTACCCTCCTCTAGCCTGTAAAAGCTGTGGTAGCGCTAAAGCCAGAGGAGGGGGCGGAGCCAGGCCGTGCCAAGCTCCGCCCCCTCCCTCAGCTACAGCTCTACTACAGCTGCTTCAGCCTAGAGGAGGGTAGTGCCAAGGCAGTAGCGGCTAGCTATGCCAGCACTGGCTTGGCACTACCCTCCTCTAGCCTGGAGAAGCTGTGGTAGCGCTAAAGCCAGAGGGGGAAGGGGGGCGGAGTCAGGCCGTGCCAAGCCCCGCCCCCTCCCCGGCTTCAGTTCTACCACAGCTGCTTCAGCCTTGAGGAGGGTAGTGCCAAGGCAGTAGCAGCTAGCTATGCCAGCACTGGCTTGGCACTACCCTCCTCTAGCCTGGAGAAGCTGTGGTAGCGCTAAAGGCAGAGGGGGCGGGGGCAGAGCCATGACACACCAAGCCCCGCCCCCTCCCCCAGCTACAGCTCTACCACAGCTTCTTCAGCCTTGAGGAGGGTAGTGCCAAGCCAGTAGTGGCTACTAGCTATGCCACCACTGGCTTGGCACTACCCTCCTCTAGCCTGGAGAAGCTGTGGTAGCGCTAAAGCCAGAGGGGGAGGGGGCAGAGCCATGACGCACCAAGCCCCGCCCCCTCCCCCAGCTATAGCTCTACCACAGCTTCGTCAGCCTTGAGGGTAGTGCCAAGCCAGTAGTGGCTAGCTATGCCACCACTGGCGTGGCACTACCTTCCTCAAGCCTAGAGAAGCTGTAGTAGAGCTAAAGCCAGAAGGGGCGGAGCCAGGCCACGCCAAGCCCCGCCCCCTGCTTCTCTCTCGGTAGATCTTTCTGACTTGGTTTTATTATAAGTAGCCTGCATGCTGAAAAAGTGTGGGCACCCCTGCAGTAGAGTGATCTTGTTTGCTGTGGACTCATTTTATTGTGTTTCAAATAATAATAATAATAATAATAGAAAAGCTGTTCAATTGATGGGAGATAATAAGATTTGTTTTCTGCTGTTCTAGAGACAGACTAGCAATGGATTCAAATTACAGGAAAATAAATTTCAGTCAAGCATTAGAAAAGCTTCCTGATGGTAAGAACAGTTCAGCAGTGGAAGAGGCTCCCTCAGCATGTGATGGATTCTCCTCTGGATTGCCATCTGTCAGGAGTGCTTTGTGTTTCCCTGCATGGCAAAATGGGGTTGGACTGGATGCTCCTTGAGCTCGCTTCCAACTCTAGCATTCTATGAAAAGGATAGCTGAGCGTTCACTCAGTTTATATTTTAATCCATGCTTTTTATAGAAAAGCACATTGCAATTTCCTTGCGTTTTAACTCTTTTAAGGACAAGCGTGTCATCATTTCTTGTCCGGACGACCTGCCCTTGTGTAAGCCAGTGCAAAATGGCAAAGTGCCGATCACCAATTCGG
Organism: Anolis apletophallus; assembly: GCA_030556195.1. Taxonomy (NCBI): domain Eukaryota; kingdom Metazoa; phylum Chordata; class Lepidosauria; order Squamata; family Anolidae; genus Anolis; species Anolis apletophallus. Next base: position 187,339,754 of record JARBWK010000001.1, on the reverse strand, counting down.
AGTTCATCCTGACGGGGATCTTGCAGCAGAAGATCGACTTGGATGCCCATCGGCTGGATGCAGTGGCCTCTTCCTCCCCTGCGGCTTCCCCCACAGCTCCCGCCACCAGGGCCAGCAAGAGGAGGGTTGTGGCACAAACAGCCCCTGCCCCACCCAGGAGAGCAAAGAGACGGCGCTGATCCTGCCACCAAGTGTGGAGACAGTGCCTTACAAATTGTAAATAACGTTTATTTCTGTTCTGTGTTATTCTCAATAAATCTGGGTTTAAAACCGACTTGCTTCTTTTTGAAGTAGGATATTGGAATAAGAGGTGCCAGGAGGAACAAAGTCTTACTTAGCTGAACGAAATAGTGAAAAGATTATAAAAAGTTCCATTTCTCAAATTTCATTCGTTTATAAACTGTTGCAGCAGTCGACCCTCTCTAAGATATATGATGATTTGATAAAGTCACCAGGAATGTGGCGCAGCTGGCTGGGTGTCAGCTGCGTAAGATCTCTACTGACCAGAAGGTCATGAGTTCGAGGCCTGCCCGGGTCGGGGTGAGCTCTCAACCAATTGTGTAGCTCGTCTGTCTATGTATATTGTGTGGCGTTGAATGTTTGCCTGTATATGTGCATTGTGATCCGCCCTGAATCCTCTGCGGGGTGAGAAGGGCGGAATATAAATATATAATTTTTTTTGGAACGGTCGTGCAATGAGGCAAATAGACAGCTAAACTATAAGCTGCAGAAGCACGAAACTCGGCAACACATTCAACCATACCACGAGGTACCTATAGGGCCAAAAAACTCACCCTAGGTACCTCGCAACACCCCCAAACACAAGCCCCAAAAAACGGGCAACGGAACTGGCATCTCTACCTCTTCGCTGCCAGCTTGCGCATGGCAGCCAGAGCGCAGTGGCCCGATTCCATGGCGAACGCCTTAGCTCCTCAGCCCCTCCTCCTCCTGCGGCCTCCCTTCCTTCCCCAGGGCCCAAAAGTCCCTCGGCTGCCCTGTGTCCTTCCCTTTCCACCTTCCTCCTCCTGCTCTTTCCTCACTCTTCCCCGCTTCGGCTTCCTCTCTTCGAGGCCCCCGCGGTCTCCACAAGCGGCGGCTCAACGCGCCCGGCGAGAAAGGCCCTGGCGGCAGCGGCGATAAGGAGGCGGAGGAGGAAAAAGGAGCCGGCCGGAGCCTTTGGTAGGTAGAGGAGGGGCCCAGCTCTCTTCCCGTGCTCCCTCCTGCGTTCCGCTGCCTGCCCCCACCACCAAGAGTTAGAGAGAGAGATAGACAGAGAAATAGAGACAGAGTGATAGAGATAGAGAGAAATAGAGAGAGACAGATAGAGAGGGAGAGAGGGAGAGAGAGAGAGAGACATGGCACAGCAACGCGTGCACGGGTACAACTAGTGATATAAATAAATAAAGTGGTACCAATCTAAATTGAAAGGCCACCATGAATATACAAGTGGCCCCTTGGTATATTTTGGAGTTTGGTTACAAGGCCTCCCGCGAATAGCAAAATCTGTGGATACTCAAGTTCCATAACGGTATGTAACTATAGGTTAAACCCTCGAGTCGGCAGGGCTGCTGACCGAAAGGTCGGCAGTTCAAATCCAGGGAGCGAGATGAGCTCCCATTTGTCAGCTCCACCTTCTCACGTGGGGACATGAGAAAAGCCTCCCACAGGATAGTAAAACATTTGGGCGTCCCCTGGGCAATGTCCTTGCAGACAGCCAATTCTCTCACACCAGAAGCGTCTTGCAGTTTCTCAAGTTGCTCCCGATACGGAAAAACAATGTAACAAAATTTGAAAAAAAAATCTGTTCCTGGTTTGAAAGTGTTATTTTCTGCTTGATTGTATGGAATTAAATAAATAATAACAATAAACTTTATTTTAAATCCCGCCATCTCACCAATGGGGACTTGGAGGGGGGGGGGGGCTAACATGAGGCCAAGCCCTTCTAAAATGCAATGCAACACAGTAAAATGCAAAATACAAAGCAAAATACATCAGGAAATAATTTTTAAAAAATACTATTACAACAAATGGAATGATACAGGAAATTCACACAATAAAAACCAAATAGGATGGGCAGGTCAAGTGGGCAAGATAAAATGATAAAACCCTGGGTGAGATAGGAGTAGGAGATAGCAAACAAGGGGCCAAAAAAATGAAATAGTGGGGACAGGCTTTCAGTTTAGAATGGGGGAAAGTGCGTCATAGGGGAACACAGGGGTGGGCAATTATTTTTTCCAAGGGGCCACACGAGAACCAAAAAATATTATGGAGGGGCGCACCTAAAGGCTGAACTGCATTCTACATAATATCAACTGAATGCAGAGTCCACCCTTTCTGGAGCAGCTCAGGACTTCCATGTCTGGCCCTATCCACTGTGCTGGACACACATTAGATTTGGTCTTCTGCCAGGGATGGGTGGCGGTGTTGAGGAGCTGTCCATTGCTCTGTTGCCATGGACTGACCATCACTTGATCAGGTTTAGACTTTCTGCTCCCCCTAACCTCCGCAGGGGTGGTGAACCCATTAAGATGGTCCGCCCCAAGAGACTTATGGATCCAGAGGGATTCCTGACGGCTCTTGGGGAATTTCCCGTCTCCTCAGTAGGTGATTCTGTCGATGCCCTGGTCTCTCTCTGGAATGGGGAATTGACCAGGGCAATATTATTTATTTATTTATTTATTTCAACTTAATAACCCGCCCTCCCGAGGCTCAGGGCGGTTTCAACATGTATACAATACATCAAGATAAAACCTTACCAATTAACTTAAAACATACTAAAAACATACTAAACACATTAAAATACAATAGACACGATCGCTCCGGACTGCCTCCTCTTGAGTCGCCGAGCTAAACCAGCTCCTTGGTTCAACGAGGAGTTGGCGGAGTTGAAGCGAACAAAGAGGTGGCTAGAGAGCGTGTGGCGGAATGTAGTGCCGTTTTCATTATTATTAAAGAAATTCAATTGATATTATGTAGAACAGGCCTGGGCAAACTTTGGCCCTCAGGTGTTTTGGACTCCAATTCCCACAATTCCTGCCGGCTGTTAGGAATTGTGGGAGTTGGGAGTCCAAAACACCTGGAGGGCCAAAGTTTGCCCAGGCCTGTTGTAGAATGTAGTTCAGCCTTTAGGTGCGGTCCTCCATAATATTTTTTGGCTCTCACATGGCCCCTTCGAAAAATAATTGCCCACCCCTGTATTAGAGGACAACAGGATAGTTGCAAATTGCCTATACATCCAATTTGCATGATCTACACCAGGGCTGACCAACTGGCGGCCCGGGGGCTACCGCCCCCAGCCTGTTGGACACAGGCCCGCTATGCCCCGGCCGCCATTTTTAATGTTTTTTAAAAAAACATTCTAATTTTTTTAAAAAATTGCAGCCGTGGGGGGGAGCGGGGCAGGGAGGAGGAAGAGAGATAGCTCCTCCTCCCTGCACCGCCCCTCCATCCCTCTCTCCGCGCCACCGCTGCGAGATCGGGACACGGCGGCGCCGGGAAGGGTGGGAGGGAGCGAGGGGGCAGGCCTTCCAGGGAGGCCTGCGGGAGAGTTTTCGCCCGGCTCTCCCCAAACCCTCCCGCAAGCCTGGATGGCTCGCAGGGGAAGTGAGAACCGGGTGCTCGCTTCCCCGCGAGCCATCCAGGCCTGCGGGCGAGGGGCGGAGCCGCGGAAGCTTCCTCGCGGCCGCCCTCTCCCCCAAAGTGTCACAACAGCTGTTGTGATGCTTTGGGCGAGGGGGCGGAGCTGCGGAAGGCTCCCGTGACGCCTCCTTTCCCAAAGCGTCACTGCAGCCTCGGAAGTGGGCGAAATCGCCCACTTCCAAGGCTATTGTGACGCTTTGGGAGAGGGGGTGGAGCCGCATGGCCGGGGGCGTGGCCACTCGCCCCCCAGGTGACCGGCCCCCAGAAAGTCCGGCCCTTGGGTCGGCAGAAGTTGGACAGCACTGATCTACACCAGGGCTACCCAACTGGCGGTCCGGGGGCTGTATACGGCCCCCCAGCCCCTGTCCTGCGGCCCCCTAAGCTTTAAAATTAAAAAAAAATTAAATAATAATATTTTTAAAAATACCCACTTCTGGGTTCCGGAGCAAGTATCTCGAGACTACGGAAGCCACACGGGATTTCGCTCTCAATGCGAGATCACGCCTGCGTTGAGAGCGAAATCCCGTGTGGCTCCGTAGTATCGCGATACTCCTGTTGCCGAAATCTCGGCTACTTAATCCCTGCGGCCCACGCAGACGCGATTTGGACCTTCTCGGCTGCTGCCTCGGTCGGTCGTCGCCTTTGCTCGTGGTCTGGCTACTCCTGGATCCTGCGCATTTGGGAAGGTAGGCTAACCTTTATGTTATTATTATGCAATTGTGTATGGAAGCCCCTTATGTATTCCCTCCCTGCATTTCCCCTTAGTAAAAGATTATATTTGATTGTATGGATGCCTCTTATGAATTGTAAGTAAATTGGAGCTGGGGGAGGGGCGGGAGCGGAGCGGGGGTGGAGCTGGGGTGGGGGCGGAGCCGGGGAGGGGGCGGAGCCGGGGGAGGGGGCAGACCCTACAGCCCCCCAGGTCATCAGTGACTGGAATTCAGGCCCCTGGTCTGGTAGAAGTTGAACAGCCCTGATCTACATTTCAAAGAAGAAAAAACAATGATATAATTACAGCACCTGAGGTCCACATGTTTAAGTGGAATCTCCTTTCCTGTAGTTTGAAGCCATTGTTCCATTGTGTCCTAGTCTCCAGGGCAGCAGAAAACATGCTTGCTCCCTCCTCCTTATGACCTCCCCTCTCATATTTATACATGGCTATCATGCCTCCTCTCAGTCTTCTCTTCTTCAGGCCAAACATTCCCAGCTCTTTAAGCCACTCCTCATAGGGCTTGTTCTCCAGACCTCTGATCATTTTTGTCGCCCTCCTCTGGACACTTTCCAGTTTGTCAATATCTCCCTTCAATTTATATAATTACAGCATCTGAGGTCATAGGAAAACGTAGCTGAGTCATTATAAGATCTCTATATTCAAATTTTAAAATGCATCAATTTTTCCTGAAACAAAGAGATACTTTTATTATAGGAAAAATAGCAGCCTTGATAAAGGCTACCTGGTAAGGCAGATCAGGGTGGGGCAGGCTGCCGATTGGCCCGCAGAAAGCAGCAGAAAAACTTCCCACCATGCAGGGGGCATGCTTAGTAAAGACCCCAACCACACACCCCATCCACAGACCCCAACCCGCCTTTACCTCTTCCTCTTCTTTCCGACACTTCCTCCTGCTCTTTCCCTTGAAGGCCTCCTCTTCCCTGCCTGCGTCAGTGAGGTCACAGGCGGCCGCGAGCAGGAGATCCTCAGGAAAGTGGGGCTTCTTGCGGAAGAGGGACAGGAATGGAGACACTCTCCTCCCTCCCTTCCTTGTTCCCCCATAAGGACACAAAGCATCACATTTCATTGTGCTCCGTTTGCTTCCTCAACATGTAGCCGCCCCAATGGGAGTTCGCCTCCCTCTCTTCGGGACGAAGCCTTAAGGGAGGGAGGGCGTTCCTTCCCAGGATCCGCAGGCCGGTCAGCATTGTCCAGCGGGCCGCATGTGGCCCAAGGGGCCGTAAGATGCCCAGGTCTGATCTAAGGTAACACCAAGGCATTTAGGGTGGGAACAGTGTTTAAGCTTTTGGCCTTCCCAGGTAACTTTCAATTTCCTGTTGGCTTCATGGTTACGTAGATGGAAAGCACGCACTTGTGTCTTGGCAGGGTTATGCTTCCTGTGGTTATCCCTATAGTAGCTTGAGAGATCTTTCAGGGCAGGGCCGTAGCCAGGATTTTGTTTCGGGGGGGTGTGAATGTGAGTGAGAGAGGATCTACCGTAGCAAACCTTTTTTTAAATTTTTTTGTATCTTTATCCCAATACCCCCATGCTATATGGGATATATTGAGCATGGTGAGCAGATGATCAGATCATGATATCAATACACATAACAGTTTAAATAAAAATGTTATTTATTTACTTTCATTAACAAAATGTTTAGAATACTTTTTAAACTTATTTTTTACTTTGCAGCAACAGTCTTCTTTTCTTCTCCCCAGCCATTTTGTCAATTTTTTTCTGGTTTGATAGTGATGTCCCGATGGATGGAAATCATTGCTAGTCCACTAAGTCTCTGGTCTGTCATTAAACTTCTAGATACACTTTTCACTCTCTTCATGGTTGAAAACAATCTTTCCACACTGCATGTCGTTACTGGTAGAGTAGCTAACACAGTCAAAAGGAAATTTATTGACCGATAGTAGGTTTTGTCACACAGTTCCAACATTTTAAGTACCTCAGTATCTTTCTGAATTGATGGTGTAATATTACACCACATCATATACTCGGCCTTGACGGAAGCAAGTGCTGCATCATTTTCAAAGTATTCTGACAGTTGTTCCATATGGTGAACTTTGTCTAGACCTGAAAACCCAGGGAGGAGAACCTGGAAACTGGTTAAAATGTCTTCATTTGTCATGAACCTTGCAGTAATGTTCTGTATGAGTGAATCAACACATGGTATGAACACCGCAACTCTGAAATAATCTTCTACAGAATTAGTCCCTGGATTTGCCCGATGCACCTGTCTTGAACTTTGCCTTGGAATAGTCAAGTTGCTTTGAAATATGTTTTCAGATGTTGTTCTTGCTAAGTCAGAGTTTTTAAAAATTACCTTTTGCATCTGCTCTCAACATTTCTAAAGACTTTAACAGTGACTTAGCATGGTTTATGGCAGATGCCATATCAAGACTTTTTTCCTGAAGAAAAACGGATAGGGGCAAAGTAAAGCTGAAGAGTTGTTCACAAACAAACAGGCTAACAATGAAATCACCTTTTTCAATTGCAGTCAAAAAGTTTGAAGCTGAAGAAATTTTTCATGGTTTCTCTGAGATTTCTTCTAAGGCAACTACAATCGGCTTAAATAGTTCAACGAATGTCAATACACTGTCATGCCTCTCAATAAAACGAGTCTTGCATAAACGTGTCAGCCTTTTTTTCTTTGTTTCTGGCACATGAATGCTAATATTAATCTGCAAAATATTGTAAGCACTTGAACTGTTTCTGAAGAAATTTGTTATTTCTTTTATTGTTCCAAGACAATTTCTGACAGAAGAGCTTGAAAATGTATCACTCAATGCAAGGTTCAGTCGATGACTTGCACAATGAAAATATCTTGCTTTGGGGTATGTTTCTCAAATTCTTGTTTGAACTCCACTTAGATGGACAGCCATAGTGGCAACTCCATCATAGCCCTGCCCTACACACTTGCTCATATCAAATTTCAACATGTTACATTTTTCTAGGATAACTTTAGTGACATTTTCTGCCGATTGGTCGTATATGGGTATAAATCCTACAAAATCTTCTCAGATGACTGGTAAGTTTTCCTTTAAATCTACATAGCGAAGACATAACAAAAGCTGCTCTGTTGCCGATACATCCATAGTTTCATCAGCCAGAATGGAGAAGCAATCAGACTTGTTGACTCTAGCAACAATCCCTTCTGTCACTAAACTGCAAATGATTGAAAATATCTCATTCTGTATTTCAGGACTTATGTATATAGCATTCTTGCCATGGTTAATAACATGTCTCCTTAGATTTTCGTCTCCAGAGCATGCCCTAAATCAGGGGTGCTCAGAAAGTCGATTGCGATCGACTGGTTGATCTTGGGACCCAGGGAGGTCGATCCCAGCTGGATGGGACGCTTCTGAGGGGGCGGAGCCATGCCGCACCAAGCCCCGCCCCCTCTGCCGGCTTCAGCATTTCCACAGCTTCTCCTGGGTAGAAGGGTAATGCCAAGCCAGTGGTGGCTATCTATGCCACCACTGGCTTGGCATGGCACTCCTCTACCCAGGAGAAGCAGTGGAAATGCTAAAATCAGAGGGGAGGGGCGGAGCGAGCCCCGCCCCTCTACCAGCTTCAGCATTTCCACTGCTTCTCCTGGGTAGAGGAGGGTAATGCCAAGCCAGTGGTGGCATAGATAGCCACCACTGGCTTGGCATAACCTTTCTGTACCCTGGAGAAGCTGTGGAAATGCTAAAGCCAGAGGAAAAGGGGGCGGAGCTAAGCCACGCCAAGCTCCGCCCCCTCCGCCAGCTTCAGCATTTCCACAGCTTCTCCAGGGTATAGAAAGGTTATGCCAAGCCAGTGGTGGCTATCTATGCCACCACTGGCTTGGCATTACCTCTTCTACCCAGGAGAAGCAGTGGAAATGCTGAAGCCAGAGAGGAAGGAGGGGGCGGAGCCAAGCCACGCCCCCTTCCCCAGCTCCGCCCTGTTCTCTCTTGGTAGATCTTTCTGACTTGGTTTTAGTTTAAGTAGCTCGCATGCTGAAAAAGTGTGGGCACCTCTGTTCTAAATCGTAGTAAGGCTCAAAATTTCCCATCTTTTTTGGAAGGTTTTTCCAAAGAGAGAGGACCACTGTCTTCATTTCCTCTAAGACGCAACTCTTCCTCTGCACAAAAAAGAATTGTTTCTATAATGGGAAGTAGAGCAGCTGTTTTCCTCTCTCCCTTGCATGTTGTGTGTCTATTTGAGAGCAAATATCTTTTTGTTTTCCTGACATCATCTTAGTGAAATTGTCTGCATGTACAACACAAGCTTTGTGATATTCTGTAGCAGAGTGTTTCATAAATGTCTCTTTGGCTTTCTTCCAGTCTGTAAAACCACACGTAACCAACTTTCCAGGAGCCTCATGACTTCCTTTTCCTATACCATGTTGATAAAACAAAAAACATGGTTTGCAATAAACTGCATCATGGTTTCCTGATTTCCATTGAAATTGACCACATGCTTGTGGATTTCAATAGCTTCTCTGTATAGTCTCACAGCAGCAACCCAGTGATTCCGGCCATGAAAGCCTTCGACAACAAATTGTATGTTTTATATATCCAAGATTGTTCTACAATCATTTACAACTTAAATGTACAAAAGAAGCTAGTGAAATTACTGTGTGTACTCAGTGCTGCTCTTGTGGCAAAACAATGAACTTCAATAGGAAGAGATAATTTGAGGCCTACTAGACCTCAAATTTTATCTCTCCTATTGAAGGTCATTGTTTTGTACTAGCCTAATATATATAAATGCTATTATAATATATAAAAAGATGCATAAAAATCAGGATACCTACAAGTTTTAAAAGAAAAAGGATTGAGCAAGCAGTGTATTATACATAGTTAATTTAGTGTTATTCTGAATAAAACATAAGTTACCTTTAACTTTAGATGAAATGTCTTCCTCTCTGGGCTTTTTAAAGAATGAAGCTATGCTCTTTTGGCTTCTTTTCATTTTAGCTGTTCTGTCTTCCTTTCAAGCTCTCTCTGCTAATTCTAAACCAGGGGTGCTCAGGAAGTCGATCGCGATCGACTGGTCGATCCGGGGATTGAGGGAGGTCGATCCCAGCTGGATTGGGCGCTTCTGAGGGGGCGGAGCCATGCCATGCTAAGCCCTGCCCCCTCCAGCATTTCCCCAGCTTCTCCAGGGTAGAGAAAGGTTATGCCAAGCCAGTAGTGGCTATCTATGCCATCACTGGCTTGGCATAACCTTTCTGTACCCTGGAGAAGCAAGGGAAATGCTCAAGCCAGGAGGAGGGGCGGAGCTAAGCCCCACCAAGCTCCGCCCCTCCACCAGCTTCAGCATTTCCACAGCTTCTCCAGGGCAGAGGGTAATGCCAAGCCAGTGATGGCATAGATAGCCACCACTGGCTTGGCATTACCCCCTTCTTCTTGAAGCTCTGGAAATGCTGGAGCCAGAGGGGGAAGGGGCGGAGCTAAGCCCCGCCAAGCCCCGCCCCTCCAGCATTTCACAGCTTCTCCAGGGTAGAGGGGGTAATGCCAAGCCAGAGGTGGCTATCTATGCCACCACTGGCTTGGCATTACCCTCTTCTACCCTGGAGAAGCTGTGAAATGCTGAAGCCAGAGGGGAGGGGCGGAGCCAAGCCCTGCCAAGCTCCGCCCCCTCCCCCCAGCTCCGCCCTGCTTCTCTCTTGGTAGATCTTTCTGACTTGGTCTTAGTATAAGTAGCTCGCATGCTGAAAAGGTGTGGGCACCCCTGTTCTAAACCGACCAGAAATCCCCACTCCAAAACCCAGAGTTCTAAAGCTAGTAGGGTTGCCATATTTTGATAGAAGAAATAAGGGACATTTACGGGATTTTTCACAAAAATAAGGGACACTTAATAAAAACTTGAAAATCAAACGTTAGGTATAAATACTTTTATTAACAGAATAAGATAATTTATTATTTATTTATTAGTTCGCATTTGTCTGTCCCCCCCAACGGCTCAGGGCGACTTACAACAGTTCGTAAAAATACAATTGTCAGATAACTCATAATACCTCACAGTAATTCCATTAAGATGGAATTACAATTAGAACAGTTGAAGCAACAAATGGAGTCGCAGTGGGCTGACAGCTAGGCGGTGTGAGCTAAAGTTTCGCTAACTCCGAAGGCTTGTTGGAACAGCAATGTCTTAACTGCTCTCCTGAACGGGAGGAGGCCCTGGGTGGCACGGATGCCGGCGGGCAGTGCGTTCCACATGGTAGGGGCTGCAACAGAGAAAGCCCGGCGGTGGGCTGCGGACAGATGGTAGGTCCTCACATTTGGGATGACCAGGAGGTTTAGCTCTTCGGAGCGCAGTGATCTGGTGGGATGATATGGGACAAGGCGGTGAATTTCAATGATTTTGTGAATTTCAATAATGATTGAAATTCACAAAAGAAACTGACTTACACCCTCTTAACAGTACATAGTATGTTTCTGCATGTTTTACTCAAAATAGGTCTTCAGGTCTTCACAGCGCTTCACAGACATGGAAAAATTATTGTGTACTTTCAGAATAACATTTTCTATGTCTACCTCAGGGCTGTCCAACTTCTACCGGCCCAGGGGCCTGAATTCCGGTCACTGATGACCTGGGGGGCCTAAGGGTCTGCCTCCGCCTCTTCCCCACCCTCACCCCGGCTCCGCCCCCCCCCTCCCTTTTTTATTTAATATTAAATATATTTAATTCCATCCTCCCCTCTCCCCTTATTTTTATTTAATATTAAATATATTTAATTCCATCCTCCCCTACCCCCTTATTTTTATTTAATATTACCTTATTTACTCCATCTGTATTTAGTACTTGACTTTGCTGACTTTAAAAGTGCACTGTCTAACTTTATCATGCCATGGAACTCTCTACAAGACATGTTCATGTTTGTAGCAATTACTAGTTCACTTTTAATCAGATCTACTGAACACCTGTTTCTAGTGTCTAACCACTTGTTAGACATTAAGGAGAAAATGCGTTCAACAAATGCATTTGACCCAGGAACACTCATTACAAAAGACACAAGTTTTTCTAATTCTATTAATTTCTGTTGTCCTTTATGCCTATTAAAGACTGCCATCCACTTGTTTGCGGCATCTTCTGTACTCTCCAAAATACTGGCAGGAATGTTCCCAACAAGACAGTACTCTTCATACAGTTCATCCACATCAATTATTTCAGTTAGTTGGAGGGATTTCACTGCAGCTTCCAGGGAAGAAAAATCTATGCTTCTGTTTAAACCAAAAACTTTTAGCTTCGCTGCAACATTCTCCTCCGAGAAATCGTACTTTTTTGAAGGTAGTTTAAGGCTTCTTGATAGAACTCCATAAAACTTCTCTCCAGTTTGATTCTTTCTGAAGAAGATAGAGCTTCCATGGCATTCTTAACTTCAATTCCAAAGAATTGATCTTCTTTCCTTTGTTCCAGTTTTCTCTTCAGTAAGGACATTGCATCATAAGCTTCAACCATAGAAATAGTGTCTCTTTCTAAGATCTTGATGCACTGAACAAAAATCTTAGCTACAATGCTGAAGAATAGTAAATGGGTTTCTAGCAATATATCCTTAAGTTCATCTTCTGGATCAAAATACTTCTTCAGAACTTTGGGACAGTCCTCTCCCAGTGATTTGAAGTAGCTTTTGATGGCAGGCCAGTTGTGGATTAATCTTTCTACTGCACGTTCCAAAGAAAGCCAGTGAGTTGTAATGTGTCTCAATATCTCCATCCATTCAACATCTAGAAACTCAAAATATGTCTTCAGGTCTTCGCAGCGCTTCACAGACATGGAAAAATTACTGTGTACTTTCAGAACATTTTCTATGTCTACCTCAGGGCTGTCCAACTTCTACCGGCCCAGGGGCCTGAATTCAGGTCACTGATGACCTGGGGGGCTAAGGGTCTGCATCTGCCTCTTCCCCACCCCACCCTCTCCCCCTGCCCCACCCCCTTTTATTTATTAAATATATTTAATTCCATCCTCCCCTCTCCCTTTTATTTAATATTAAATATATTTAATTCCATCCTCCCCTCTCCCCTTATTTTTATTTAATATTAAATATATTTAATTCCATCCTCCCCTCCCCCCTTATTTTTATTTAATATTAAATATATTTAATTCCATCCTCCCTCCCCTTATTTTTATTTAATCCCAAATATATTTATTTCATCTTTAAATATATTTAATTTTTATTTAATATTGAGGGGAGATTTAATTCCATCCTCCCTCCCCTTATTTTTATTTAATCTTCCAAATGCGCAGGATCCAGGAGTATCCTCCCCTCGATGAGATTTTTATTTAATATTAAATATATTTAATCGCATCTGTGGGCCTCTTATTCCAGTTTAATATTAAATATATTTAATTCCATCCTCCCCTCTCCCCTTATTTTTATTTAATAATATTAAATATATTTAATTCCATCCTCCCCTCTCCCCTTATTTTTATTTAATATTAAATATATTTAATTCCATCCTCCCCTCTCCCCTTATTTTTATTTAATATTAAATATATTTAATTCCATCCTCCCCTCCTTATTTTTATTTAATATTAAATATATTTAATTCCATCCTCCCCTCTCCCCTTATTTTTATTTAATATTAAATATATTTAATTCCATCCTCCCCTCCCCTTATTTTTATTTAATATTAAATATATTTAATTCCATCCTCCCCTCTCCCCTTATTTTAATGTATCCCATCTCCCCTTATTTCATCTTTAAATATATTTAATTTTATATTTAATACATGAGGGGAGATGGGGGGAGGGCATGAGGAGCCCCCTGCTTCGGCCTATCTTTTCCAAACGCGCAGGATCCAGAAGTACCCGGACTATGAGAGAGGTGACGACCGAGTCGAAGAAGGTCCTAATCGCGTCTGTGGGCCTCAGCGATCCGGTAGTAGAGTAGCCGAAGAGTATCACGAGAATACGCAATCCACACGGGATTTCGCTGTCAACGCCGGCGTGATCTCGCGTTGACAGCGAAATCCCGTGTGGATTGCGTATACTCGGAAACTTCCTCCGAACCCGGAAGTAGGTTTTTTTAAAAAAAATTATTATTCATTTTATTTTTCAATTTTTATTTTTTATTAAAAAGCTTAGGGGGGCGTAGGGAAGGGGCTGGGGGCCGTATACGGCCTCCGGGCCGCCAGTTGGACAGCCCTGGTCTACATCAAGGCAATCTGTTGCATGCCTCATTGTATTATGGACAATATGAGCTGAACAATTTGACTTCAAAATTCTGCCATGTGCATCATGAAGCAGCTTAAAAACAGAACAGTGCTTACCATAATTGACATTAGTGTTGTCTGCAGTATAGGCAGTAACCCTGTCTAAAGGCAGGCCATTTTCATTAAGTACCTTAATGACACACTCATGAATAGAACTTGCAGTTTCATTGGCACTTTCATAAAAGTCCAGCAACTTGTTTTGCACACCATTTGTAGCTGTGAAGTATCTTACACAGAGGGGAAACATTTTACGATTTTCTCTATTGCTGGCATCCGTAGCAATCGAAAAGAAACAGTTTTTAGAAACAAGTTCTGTCACAACATCTTTTAGAGACTTCGGAGCCAATATATCTTGTACCAAACTTTCTCCCTTTGTTCTTCCACACGAAACACTGTTAGCAACACTGGAATCCCCAAAAATATGAGATATCAGTTCATTCGAACAATCCATGCTGGCGTAACTGAGGTTATCTTTCACAGTGTGAAACGCAAGAGTTAGTTCTGCTGCAGTCACTTTATCTTGCTGAGTCTGAGAAGTCGCTTGATTGCCAAAATGCGAATTCAGAGTTTTCGTTTTATCTTGTGATCTTGTATTTGCTTTATGGTTTTCAGTTCCAGCATGTTGCCTAAGATCTGACTCCCCGCCATGAGATATAGGGAAGTCACGCACACAGATGGAACATCGGGCCTTGTGGCATTGTCCAAATATAGGTTTCACCCACGTGAATGACTCTTCCCAGCTCTTCTGATAAGATGTTATTCGTTTAGCTTTCTTCCTAGGAATTGTATTGACTGAATTTTCATCGGAATCCGACATCTTACACTGAAGCAGTTGAAGTCTGACTGCAGAAAAGACAAGCAGAAGGATTTTGTAATCCTCAGAAATGAAATCTAAAAGCTTTCAGAGCTTTGGTACTGCTCAATTCCAATGAAAATCATTGGGAGAGGTGTGGAATACACCATTCTTATGGAAAGCTCCAACACCATCACCAATTACATCTCCCAGTTTTAGCCAAACAATACCCAACACCATAAACTGTTATTAACGGAGACACATAAAAAACAAATGGAACTCCCCCTTTGAAATTAGAGTAGTGAGTTGTCATTTTATAGTGATTGAAATGAATCATACACACTCCTCATCCTGTGTTACTGATATTACTTCAAATGTTCCAAAGCTAACATTTGCAGTAGCATTTAAAATAAGTCCTTAATATAACAAAGCAAACAAAGCAAAATAATACACTGGAGAAATACAACAAAGGGAAGAGGCTCACATGCAAGCCAAGGCCAAACATGCATTTCAATAAACACACAGCAGTATTCAAAAAATACAACATTACAGTAAGAGTTAATGAAGATATATATATTATATATAACAGGGCTGTCCAACTGGCGGCCCGGGGGTACATGGGAGCGCCCCCTACGGCCCCCCCCCAAAAATATTATTTTTTAAAAATCCTGAAAAAAAAATCCCTACAGCCCCCCTTTCCCCCAAAAATATTAATGGTTTTAGGAAAATCAAAAAAAAAATTCAAAAGAAGTACAGCAGATGCGTCCCTTCCTGCTTCTCCCCATGACCAGCAGGAAGGGACGCTGTCGCCGGGCCTGTCCCTCCTTTTCTCCATGGCTGGTCACGGGAGAAGCAGGAAGGGACAGGAGAGCCCGGCGATCGCCTCGTCCCTTCCTGCTTCTCCCCGTGACCAGCCATGGAGATAAGCAGGAAGAGACGCCCCGATCCCCGGGCTTTGCTCCCCGGAGGGCGGGGCGTCCCTTCCTGCTTCTCTCTGTGACCTGTCATGGAGAAAAGCAAAAAGGGACGTCCGGCCCTCTGGGGAGAAGAGCCCAGGGATCGGGGCCTCGCCGCTCCCACCCTGCCACGCGTGCCCGCGACCGGCCCCGCCCCTGCAAGCGGCCATGCCCCCGCAAGCGGCCACGTCCCCTGCTTCGGCCCCCCAGGTCATCAGTGACCTGAATTCCGGCCCTTGGGCCGGTAGAAGTTGGACAGCCGTGATATATAACAAAGCAAGCAAAGCAAAATAATACACTGGAGAAATACAACAAAGGGAAGAGGCTCACATGCAAGCCCAAACATACATTTCAATAAACACAATAACATTCAAAAATAAAACATTACAGTAAAAATAAAAGAATATATATATATATACACACACACACACACTAACAGAGTGAGGCTCTTACCTGAGTTTCCAGGCAAATGTGGACGGAGGAGGGAGGGAGGGGCAGGCTTGGAGGGCAGAGCAGGCTAGAGGAGGGGGCTCCCTTCCAAAGCCAAGAGATAGCATGCCTGCCTGCCTGCGAGCAGAGACCGAGCCCCGGTCCAAGAAGGGCCACACAGGCCAACGCCACACACCTTCACTCACACATTGGGGCCTCCGCTGAGCCACCTCTCTCAGTCTCTCTCTCCCTGGAAGGCCTTCTCTTCGCAAAACACTCCAAGTTATCAGCTGTTAGCTCCTCCTCTTCCTCCCGCGCTCTTTCTCTCTCTCTCATGTCCAGGGCCCTTTCCCTCCTCCGGAAGTGAGCTGAGCTCACAGGGAAAGGCGTTGCCCGAGCCCTCCTGCTCCGAGCCGGCCCCTCTTTTCCCAGCACCAGCCAGAGGACTGGTCAGGAGGAACGAAAAATACGGAACAGCAGCTGTAAATACAGGACACCCAAAAAAGGGCTAAAATACGGGACATCCCATATAATACAGGACATATGGGAACCCTAAAAGCTAGGGCTCCTAACACCTCCCCTACTCTTAAAGAGACAGGCTCTAAATTACATATTCTGCCCTTGGAGGCAAGATATTGGTAGCATAACTAACTTCATTTTAATGTAGAATAACTGTTTTTAATAATAATAACAACAACAACAACACAGGGCATTGAACCAAGCCAATGCTGGATCTGGAGCAAACTTGTGCATACAGGCAGGAATTGGGGAATGATTGCCCCTTTCCAAATGGAGCACCCTGAAAATTTCAGGAGGGGGGCCTGAAGCCCTTCTACCCCCCCCCCCCCGGGCTACATGCCTGTTTCAAGGCATTAGTAAGTTGGATTTTGACTATTTCAAAGTATTTTGCTTGTGTTGTTAGGCTAAGGTCATTAGCATATATAAAACTCTTTGTGAGTGGTGGTTTTGGCTGGTAATTAGTAAATATTTTTTAAAAAACATCATCAACAATAGAAAAAAGAAAAAATGACAATAACAGCAGCAGGAATGGCATCAGATCCTCTCTGTTCTTGGAAGATAAGTGGAGTCCTTATTGCTTCCCATTTGAACTGGAAATTGCCAAGGAATCAAAATTTTCTTTTAGAAAGTATGCAAAAGAGAATGAATTTGGTAGCAAAAGCTTTCATTAAACGAGTCTACTTTCTTAGATGCACACTAGACTTGGTCCACCAATACCTACGCTACCACCTTCATTCTCTCAGTCAATCATATATGGTATATTATGTGGTTTTTAATTTAGTTGCTTTGAGTGTGCTTTAGGAGAGAAGGGGGAGGGGCTATAAATGCACATTAAAAATCTTAAAGGTGAGACAAAGTATCTTTTTATACTGATATTCCAGTCTAACAGAGCTATTTTAATTGTCTTCTAGAAAGGTTGTCTTTTGGAGAGCTTTATGGGTTGACACAAAGTTTTGAACGTCATGACCCTACAGCAGCGTTTCCCAACCAGTGTGCCGGAGCACACTAGTGTGACGTGGGAAATTACAATGTAGAGAGAGCCTAGCAGGAAACTTCAGGCAGCGGAAATGAGGCTTTCCTGGCCGAAGCAGCAATGCCAGCTAGCCTGGCTGCAGTCAGGGAGAGCTCTCGGCGTCCAGAACTTTCCTCCCTTCCTCCTCTCTCTCCTTTCCTTCCTTCCCTCCCTCTGCACGCCAAGGGCTACCTAGCTGGGCTGCGGTTCCTCCTGCTTCCTGGGCGCTCTTCTGCCCTCTTCCCCTCCGGCAGCAAGGAGGAGAGGGAGGAGGAGTCCGCGGGAGCTGTCCCCATCCGACCCCGCTCCCGGAGGCTCGAGGCGAGGCTTTCTGCCCTCTAGCCCCTCCGCGCGAGGGAAGGGGAGCAACCCCTCATATCCTGGCCTCTTCTGGCTGGGCTCTGGGTTCGCTACAGAGCAGAGCAGAAGCCGGGATGCGCAGCTCCACAGCCCAGCTTGGTTCCTTCCCGATCTGGCCCCAAGGCGACAGCAGGGAAGCCGAAGGGACACGGAGGGGGGAGGAACTCCTGGGGGGGGGGCTGAACCCCTTTGGGAAGGAGAGCTGGGGGTGGCAACGGCTGCGAGCCTCCGCCGCAGTTGGTTCCGAGGCTCGGAGCCACCCTGTGTGCTCAATTCCTATTCGTCCTGCTCAGCTGAGCCCGCGCGCTTCGGCCACTCAGCGCAGCCCTCCCCCGCGGGACGGTGATGGGCCCCCTGTGTGTAGGCCTCCCGGGGGAGGGGGGTTTGGCGGAAGCAGCGGCATCATGAGGGGGGAGGGTGACAGTTAGTAAAATGACAGTGTCATTTTGGTTGGTGGTGTGCCCCAGAATTTTGTAAATGTAAAAAATGTGCCGCGGCTCAAAAAAGGTTGAAAAACACTGCCCTACAGCAGGGGTGCTCAGAATGGTGATCGGGATCACCAGGGTGATCTTCGGGCCTCATCCTGGTGATCTTCAGGCCCCTGACCAGGTTTTTTGCTGTTGGTCCACTTCACGCGCCCCTGCACGCTGCAAAGAAGTCCTCCGTCGTTGCTCCTCCCTGCTCCCTGCTCGCGCCGCTCCAAAAGCTCCAGAGTCCAAGAGGCAGAATGGGCCCTCTTTGGATTCCTCCTCCTCCCTCCGTCCTTCTCCAGCCACTCAGAGTCATAGGAGACCAAAGGGGGTGGGCCTGGATGATGCGATGCATGGCTGGCCCCGCGCGCATGCGCAGAAGCGCCCATTCTGCCCCTCGGACTTCTCATGAGCTCTTGGAGGCGGCATGCATGCTGGCAGCGTGGAAATAGGAGCAACAACGGAGGAGGAGGAGGAGGACGCTTTGGGGTCATTTCCTTACTTTATCTCAAAGGTCGGTCTTTTTACTTTTTACTTTGGGGTAAATGCTTGATGTTTCTGTGTTTCTCTTTGTTTATTTTTAATGTTTAAAAATGGCCTTTTAGCTCCAAAGCCTCTCTGCCTGTTTTGTTCTTTGAGAAATATATGTTGGGGAATATGGCAGTGTGGGAGAAATGGGGTGGTTGGATGTATTTTTGCATGCCCCCTTGTTTACCTTGCTGCGTATTAAATGGCCTTGCAGTTCAAAAGCCTCTCTTCTTACTTTCTGGCTGATAATATGTGTGGTAATATGGCAGTGTGGGAGAAATGGGGTGGTTGGATGTATTTTTGCATGCCCCTTTGTTTACCTTGCTGAGTATTAAATGGCCTTGCAGTTCAAAAGCCTCTCTTCTTACTTTCTGGCTGATAATATGTGTGGTAATATGGCAGTGTGGGAGAAATGGGGTGGTTGGATGTATTTTTGCATGCCCCTTTGTTTACCTTGCTGCGTATTAAATGGCCTTGCGGTTCAACAGCCTCTCTTCTTACTTTCTGGCTGATAATATGTGTGGTAATATGGCAGTGTGGGAGAAATGGGCTGGTTGGATGTATTTTTATGCTCTGTTTTATATTGTTGTTATTAAATTGAAATGTTGATGTTTTATAACTTCATTTTATGTAAACTGCCCCGAGCCTGCTGGAAGGAGTGGTACATAAAAATTAATAATAAATATAAATAAATAAATAAGAAAATAGTTATACGTTTTACATTTCTGGGTAGGTGATCTTTGGGAGTTGGTTTTTTAATCAGTAGCTCCCATGCTGAAAAAGTGTGAGCACCCCTGCCCTACAGCATGTTTTTCCTGTCCTACCTAATCCTTTTTGACATTTAAATACAGCAGATGTCAGCCACTACTGAGAATCAAAAAGACATGTCAGACTCAAAACCTTGCTACAGCTTTCCAGGCAACAGCTGTGCTCTTACGTCTCAAGTCTTTGTGTTCTACCTCCAGTTCTTACGTGTCAATACATGGGAGGAAATGACACGCCTTCGAAGGAGGGACCCTAGACCTGGCCTCATCCCTGTTCCTGCCCATTAAAAGATACGATTCTCTCTCTGAAAACAAGAGTGGGCAACGGCTAGAATGAAACTGTTTGACACCATATAGTTTACTTGTAGGGCTCAGGTAAACACTGCAATTCCCAGAATCCCACATCAGCAGAGACGATGGGATACATATAATAAAAAAATACACTCACTTGCTTCAACAGGTTAAACAGTCCACACAGGGCTTTGAATCCCCCATTCCGCATGTCTTTATTATTATGGACCTCTGAGATTCCTTGTTCTCCCAAAAATACAGGCAGCAAAGGACTTATTCAGTAATATTACACCCTCCGAACCCTATTCTATAACCAGAAAAATCATAATTACCTCTTTAGGGCTGTTTTCAAAGCAGGTTCAGCACCCAGCATTTAGGATCACTTCTCAAACAGACCAAAAGCAACACGGATGAGTTTCAGGAAAGGATGCCAACCGGAGAAATGAGGTGTCCCATCTGAACAGAGAAGAGAGCAAGGCATTTTGACTTTGACAATGAGGTTCATACTGCAAACTTTGTTGCAACTAACAGTTTACCAAAGGCTTTTTGCTAAGGAATAGCAAGGGTCTGAACCATTTTATTACAGCACAAAAGCAGATATTATGGCCTAGCTGGGTGTGTTATCTCAGTGTTTCCCAACCACTAGTGTGCCGTGACGGACCTCCTGCTGTGCCGCGAGAAAAGCTCTCTGCCCCCCTTCCTTCCCCCCTCCTCCTGCTGCTTGGGGGAGGAGGAGGAAGGGCTGGGGGGCAGCGAAGAAAAAGAAGGGGCCGGGGCGCCACCTCCTTCGGCTGTTTCCCCAGCCAGCCTCCAATCCGCCATGACTCTCGCCCCTCGCTCGCTGAAGCTGCGCGGAGGAGCCCCGCCCACTGAAGCCCTTCCACTGCTCATACTCCTCCTCTGTGGGAGAGCTGAAGCCGGGGGGAGAGGGTGGGGCATGGCACAGCCTGGCTCCACCCTTTTCCCCCAGCTTTGGCACTCTCAGTAGCTGCTCCAGCCTTGAGGGGACAGTGCCAAGCCACCGCTGGCTTGGCACTGCCCCAAGGCTGGAGCAGCTGCTGGGAGGGCTGAAGCCGGGGATGGGGGTGGGGCATGGTGCGGCTTGGCTTCTCCCCCGGCTTCGGCACTTCAAGCAGCTGCTCCCAGCAGGCCACCATCCCCCAGCTGTTCTTTACTGTGTTAGAGTGTCATTTTGGTTGGTGGTGTGCCCCCAGATTTTTTTAATGTTAAAAGTGTACCGCGGCTCACAAAAAGTTGGGAAACACTGTGTTATCGACTTACTGTATAAAACAAAGCACTGAGTTTGTAGTTAATGAGCTTTGCATTTGCTTAGCTTGGCTCTGTTTAGAGTTCGTAGCTCATCGGAGCTGGAAGAAGCAGGCGGCTGCTTTGTTGCTGGGAGCTGACATGCAGTGTTTGGAAGCTGGAAATCTAAACTGCCAATCAAGGGCATTTTATTTTCAAAGACGACAGAAACTGAACTGTGTACTACTTCGGTTTTCTGTCGACAGAGAAAGAAGATTCACTGAAGAAAGCGTTTGCTATTATACTGTGGTGAGATCAACTATTCTGATTTGCTTTGCGTCATTGTTTAACAGGATATGTGATTACTTCTGCGATCTGCTATCACTAGTCTGACAAACTTCATCATACTCATAGGGGAACAAGCCACATGGTGTCCAAGAGACTTACTTCTGATTGAACATGTTTAGGATTCTGCTGCTTGTCTATAGAAGTAATAGCAACAATAATAAAAGTAAAAAAGCAAAAACAAAACACCCACACGATGTGTCAGACTTAAGACCTTGGTACAGCTTTCCAAGTGGCACTGTAATGCCATGGTTGGGCCTTATTCTTTCATAGAATCAGAGTTGGAAGAGATATCATGGACCATCCCGTCCAACCCCCTGCCAAGAAGCAGGAAAATTGCATTCAAAGCACCCCTGACAGATGGCCATCCAGCCTCTGCTTAAAAGCCTCCAAAGAAGGAGCCTCCACCACACTCCAGAGTTCCACTGCTGAATGGCTCTGACAGTCAGGAAGTTCTTCCTAATGTTCAGATGGAATCTCTTTTCTTGTAGTTTGAAGCCATTGTTCCACATCCTAGTCTCCAGGGCAGTGAAAAACAAGCTTGCTCCCTCCTCCCTATGACTTCCTCTCACATGGCTATCATGTCTCCTCTCAGCCTTCTCTTCTTCAGGCTAAACATGCCCAGCTCTTTAAGCCGCTTTTCATAGGGCTTGTTTTCCAGACCCTTGATCATTTTAGTCGCTCTCCTCTGAACACATTACAGATTGTCAATATCTCTCTTCAATTGTGGTGCCCAGAACTGCACACAATAATCCAGGTGTGGTCTAACCAAGGCAGAATAGAAAGGTAGCATGACTTTCCTGGATCTAGACACTATGATCCTATTGATGCAGGCCAAAATCCTATCGGCTTTTTTTGCCGCCGCATCACATTGTTGGCTCATGTTTAACTTATTGTCCACGAGGACCCCAAGATCTTTTTCACACGTACTGCTCTCGAGCCATGCGTCCCCCATTCTGTATCTTTGCATTTCATTTTTCTGCCTACGTGGAGTGTCTTGCATTTGTGACTGTTGAACTTCATTTTGTTAGTTTTGGCCATTTGCCTCTCTAATCTGTTAAGATAGTTTTGAGTTCTGCTCCTGTCTTTAGGCATGAAATACTGGACCTAGGACGGAACCCTGCATTCACTTCTTTCCAGGATGAAGAGGAAGCATTAGTGACCATCCTTTGGGTTCACCAATTACAGATCCACCTAACCATAGTTTTGTCTAGCCCACATTTTATTCATTGGTTTGTCAGAAGGTCATGAGGGACCTTATTGAAGGCCTTACTGAAATCCAGGTATGCTATATCCACGGCATTCCCCACATCTACCCAGCTTGTAATTCTAGCAAAAAATAAAGATCAGATTAGTCTGGCATGACTTGTTTTTGATGTTGACTACATATTAGCAATGTCTGCATTTCTTTCCAAGTGTTTGCAACCACTTCCTTAACCATCTTTTCCAGAATCGTGCCTGGTATCAACGTGAGGCTCACCAGACGGTAATTATTTGGGTCAATTTGTTTCCCAATTTGAGGTTGGATGTCCTCTAATCCCTCATCCACTGCTGAGGCTGAAGATGACTTTCTTTTTGTGAGAAGACCGAGACAAAGAAGGCCTTAAGTAGTTCTGCCTTTTCCCTATCCCCTGTCAGCCTTGCCCCATCTTCTCCTTGAAGAGGCCCTATTGCCTCCTTGTTCTTCCTTTTTCTACTGACATAAGAAAAAGAAGCCCTTTTAAATGTTTTTAATGTCCCTGGCAAGCCTGAGCTCGTTTTGTGTTTTAGCCTTGCAAACCTTTTCCCTACAGGAGTTGGCTATTTGTTTGAATTCTTCTTTGATGATTTCACTTTGCACTCTACCTCCAGTTCTTACGTGTCAAGATATAGGAGGCAAAGACACGCCTTCAAAGGAGGGACCCTGGACCTAAAACTCACCCTTGTTCCTTCCCACTCAAAGGGTTTTCACAGAAGCTAGCTCAAAAAGAACCCAAATTTGCAACCGGGAGAAGTAGGAAATATTTATCAATGGAAATGTACAATAGTTCTCTCCCTGTGGAAAAAAGTGGGCAATGGCTAGAATGGACCATTTGACACTATATAGAAGCATTCAGGAAAATGTTCCTTTGTGGATTACAACTCCCAGAATTCCCCTGCCAGCACAGCAATGCCGGAGATGTCATGCAAAGAATGAACCACTTGCTCTAATGAGAACAAGTATGAAGGCTATTCAAAAAGTAAGGTTACAAGGCCAGGGGCGGTCTTAGCAATTACGCAGCCTACGCAACCGCGTAGAGCGCCATCTTGGGCGCGGCGGGCGCCATCGTGGGCCGCCGCCGCCGCCGTCCGTGCTGCTGCGCCGCCCTCTGCGCGCATGCGCTGTCCCTACGGAGCTCTCTCTTGAGTTCCGTAGGCACCGCGCATGCGTGCGGAGGGCGACGCGCGTGCGCTGTCCCTACAGAGCTCAAGAGGGCCCCTCGCTTGCTTTTGGTTTCCTTTGCGGCAACGCTCCCTTTCCTCGCTGGCTGAGGCTGCAAAAGGGACTCCAGCGGAAGTTACGGCGGCGCGGGCGGCACCCATCCCTGCTGCTGCTTGCAGGAGCTTCTGGGGAAAGATAGAGAGGGAGAGAGGAAAGGAAGGAAGAAGAGCAAGTAGAAAGGAAAGGCAGGCAAAAGGTGCCGAAGGAAGGAAGAAGGAAGGCCCCTCCTCCTCCTTCTCCCTTCCCAGGCCTCGCGCCTTCTTTCACTTTTATTTCTTTTTCTCCTTCCTTCCTTCAGCACCTTTTGCCTGCCTTTCCTTTCCTTTCTATTTGCTCTTCTTCCTTCCTTCCTTCCTTCTTTCCCTCCCTCCCTCTCTTTCCCCCTTTCCGTTTCCTTTCTTCTCCCTTGCCAAAAGGAAAGGAAGAAAGGAATGGAAGAGAGAAGGGGGAGGAGTTCAGTGAGAGAGAGGGGGCATGGCTAGAGCAGGAGCAGGGACGAGGCTGGAGTGGGGCTGTAGCGCACGGGGGGTCGCTTCTCTTCCCTTTCCGGCTTCCTCAATTTACTTCGCCCTCCTCGTCTTCCACCTTCTTGGCTTCCAAGCCTCGCTCCCCCCTTTTCTTCTGCCTCTGGGCATATTGACGATCGTGCCAAGTTTGAACTGCAACTGGAAGCTAGTGAACTACAACTCCCAAACTCAAGGTAAATGCCTACCAAACCCTTTCAGTACTTGGGAGTTCAGTGTGCCAAGTTTGGTTCAATTCCTTTGTTCCTGGATTTCAAGATGCTCTTTGATTGTGGGTTAACTATAAATTCCAGCAACTACAATTCCCAATTGTCAAGCTCTATTTCCCCCAAACTCCACCAGTGTTCTCATTTGGGCATATTCAGTATTTGTGCCAAGTTTGGTCCTGATCCAACATGGCTTGAGTCCACAGTGCTCTCTGGATGTTGGTGAACTACAACTCCCAATTGTCAAAGCTCTATTTCCCCCAAACTCCACCAGTGTTTAGAAGGGTTTAGTGGGCATTGCCCTTGAGTTTGGGAGTTGTAGTTCACCAACATCCAAAGAGCACTGTGGACTCAGGCAATGTTGGATCAGGACCAAACTTGGCACAAATACTGAAATGCCCAAATGAGAGCATTGCCAGATCAAAACCAGGAGAGATTTGTGTTGCGTTGATCAACCAAGATATGGAAGAAGCGAATTTGGCTCAGTCAACATTTATTTCAGTGTTTACACCAGGGGTGCCCACACTTTTTCAGCATGCGAGCTACTATATGAACAACTAAGTTGAAAAGATCTACCTGGCGCACGCGCACTCCGGCTGCCGCCTTCCGGCCGCGCGGGGCTTCTTCCTTGCCTGCCCACGAACGCTCTCTCCATCTCCTCGCCGCTGCATTCGCCAAGCAGGAAGTCACCATGGGACATCCAAGTCAGGAGCGTGCATCCTGCTGGGAGGGGCTTGCGCACACACGCAGCAGAAAGGGATGGTGACTTCCTGCTTGGCGAATGCAGCGGCGAGGAGATGGAGAGAGCGTTCGTGGGCAGGCAAGGAAGATCTCCTTCCCGTTGCGTGCAAAGCAAGCCCCTCCCACGCACGCAGCAGGAGCGCGCTTCCTGCTGCATGCGTGGGAGGGGCCTGTTGCGCACGCAGGAAGCAGGAAGGGATGGGGACTTCCTGCTTCACGAAAGCACGCAGCAGGAAGGAGGAGGCTGTGAAGAGATTGAGAGCGCGTGCGCAGGCAAGGAGGATCCCCTTCCCGGGTGCGTGCGGCGGCAACTACGCGTGCACAGGGCAGAATCGCCCATCTGACTGTGACCGACTTCATATGGACTCGGGATCGACTAGTCGATCGCGATTGACTTCCTGGGCAGCCCTGGTTTACACCAATGTAAAGCCACAAGAGGATTCTGGTCAATGCTCCTCAGGAATCAATCACAGACTTGGAATAGACCCACTCCACCCACGGGCAACCCCCTCCTGCCATGCAGGAAAATACAATCAAAGCCATCAAAGCCATTCAGCCTCTTCTTAAAAAACCTTCAGAGTTACTATATTAGAAGAAAGGCAGGATCAAAATAAAACACATAAATTAAAAACCTCCCATTAGGAATTGCTGACACTCATGGAAAATGTCATGTCTAGCCAGGGTTCCAAACCTGAAACTAACCCCCACCAAAACATTGGTAAGATTAAACTGCAGACAGAGAAGATCAAGTTGTCTGAATAGATTTCTTAAAGAGGAGGGTGCTAATCCTGTCTCATCTGCACCCTGCAACTGTAAATAGAAACTTGCCTATTAATTGGAAATGTATTAAGTAATAGGAAATGTATTAAGTAAGCATTTCTTACTTCTCCCTGCTCAGGGAAGGTGCTAATCGCTTGCTAAGTTTATATGCACCAGGCTGCTGTTAGAGAGGGTGTGTATATACAATGCAGGATTAATGCAATTTGACACCATTTTAATTGTCATGGCTCAAGGCTATGGAATCCTGGGAGTTCTCTTGACAAATAGTGCTGGTTCCTCACCAAATAACAACTCACAGGATGGAACCACGGTAGTTACAAGTGGTGTCAAATTGCATAAAGTCTACAGAGACCTTCAAAAACTCAACTTCCAGTATTCTATAGCAGTGCTTCTCAACCTTTAGTCCTCTGAGTGCTTTGGATTCCACAATTCCTAACAGCTTGTAAGCTGGCTGGGATTTCCGAGAGTTGAACTCTAAAACAACTGTAGGACCAAAGTGGTGCCAAATTGCATCAAGGCTGCAGCCTAGATGCACTCAAAGTCCCAACAAAGGAGCTAGATATGTTTAGCTTGGTGAAGAGGTCTGAAAGGGAACATGACCGCCATGTTTAAAATATTTGAAAGGATATCACATTGAGGAAGAGGCGGGCTCACAGGAACACCTCTGCAAGCAAGAGTCCAAAAGTGGGAGGCTAAAACCCAGAATCTCAATCAGTGGCCAATACCAGATGAGAAATTCCCTCTTGGGCACACAGAAGACTGAGCAACTTGGAAGGCGCTGAACAGACTGTGTGTGGAGTGTTGTGCCAGTTCCATTGGCTGCCAGTTTGCTACCGGGCACAATTCAAAGTGCTGGCTTTAGCCTATAAAGCCCTAAACGGTTCTAGCCCAACTTACATGTCCCAACACATCTCCCCTTATGAACCATCTAGAACTTTAAGATCATCTGGGGAGGCCCTGCTTGTTACCACTTTCATCACGTTTTGCAGAGATGAGAGACAGGGACTTCTCGGTGGTTGCCCCTTGGCTATGGAACGCCCTCCCTATAGATATTAAACAGATTGGAAACAAGTAACAGCATATTTGATAAATGAAGAAAAAAAGATGCAAATATTTATCTAAACAAAAGGAAGGAATGGGAAAAACAAAAAGAGGGAGGGAGAGAAAAAGAAAAGGAAAAGAAAGGAAAAGGAGAGAACCTCAGAGAAGATGCCAGGAAGTCAAAATTTCTACATTCGTACCTGATTTTAATGCTATCTATCTATACATCTTTTTACTCTCAATCTACTACCGTGTTTCCCCGAAAGCAAGACGATGTCTTACTTTCTTTTTACCCCCAAAAGCCCCATTACTTCTTACTTTCGGGGTACGTCTTATATTGGACATACCCCGAAAGAATTCTTCACCCAATAGGGCGACGGTACCTGTGAGGGGCGCCGCTGCGCCGGCCGCCGCACAGGCCGATCGCGACACACCTCTTGCGCGGCACGCCTCTTACCTGGCCTCTGACGCGACGCCGCTTTGCCCCGCCTCTTGCTCCTTCTTTCCCCCTCCCTTCGTCCATTCGAGTGAACGAAGGGAGGGGGAAAGGAGAAGGAGCAAGAGGCCGGGCGAAGCGGCGTCGCCCCGCCTCTTGCTCCTTCTTTTCCCCTCCCTTCGCATGGACTTTCGGGTACGGCTTACATTAGCCGACCCCCCTGACACCCCCGATACGTCTTACAATCGGGGGTGTCTTACTATCGGGGAAACACGGTATACCCTAACCTTCTCATTTCTCTTTACTGCTTCCCTCCCCCACTATGCCTCCCCACCCCTCAAACTTCCTAGCCAAACCCCACATTAACCTATTTGATTTATTTACTTTATTTATATTCTGCTCTTCTCACCTCTAAGGGGTGCTCAGAGCGATTACAGGTACACATACTAGCAGACAATTCCTGCTGTTATTCACATACTCTGGCCACCAGGGGGAGCTGACACACTCCTCATCTCTCAGCGTCCCTTGTTCCTTCCGCATTCCTCCGCTGTTCCTGGAGTTCTTTAATGGCCTCATAATTCAGTCAAAGTTTGCCTCCCCACTTAATGTGGTACCTTTATCTCCTACTCGACAGATGCAACTGTCTTTCGGGCTGCAACGGTCGGCAGCAGGCTACACTTAAGGTCGAGCACCCACCTTGACCCGGGCAGGCCTCGAACTCATGACCTACTGGTCAGAGATCTTATGCAGCTGACACTTAGCCAGCTGCGCCACAGTCTTCATCTTTATATATCTATTTCAATTTCTATCTAAAGATTCTCTCTATATTATGCTATTTTATTATAATGTACTCTTTTTAAAAAATTAAATAAAGATTATATATATACATTTTACAGCACTGCTAGTCACAGCTGACCTCCAAGCTAGACCACTCAAGAGCCAGTTCTCAATATATAAGCCACAGTTTTTAAGGTTGGCTTTGAGCCCGTCTTTAAATCTCTTTTTTCTGTCCAACAACATTCCATTTTCCATTCTTGAGTTGGGAGCAACTGCTTTGGGAGACAGTGATTGGGCATCCGGACAACATGGCCGGTCCAGTAGAGTTGATGGCGGAGGATCATCGCTTCAGTGCTGGTGGTCTTTGCTTCTTCCAGCATGCTGACATTTGTCCGCCTGTCTTCCCAAGAGATTTGCAGGATTTTTTGGAGGCAGCGCTGATGGAATTGTTCCAGGAGTTGCATGTGACGTCCGTAGACAGTTCACGTCTCGCAGGCGTATAGCAGGGTTGGGAGGACAATGGCTTTATACACATGTACCTTGGTTGCCCTACAGCTGTCCCGGTCCTCAAACACTCTGCTTTATTTGGAAAAATGCTGCACTCACAGAGCTCAGGTAGTGTTGTATTTCAGTGTCAATGTTGACTTTGTGGAGAAGTGGCTGCCAAGGTAGTGGAAATTGTCAACATTTCCTAATGTTACACTATCAAGCTGCATTTCTGGCACTGGAGAGGGATTGGCTGAGAGGGAATGCAGTCTGAGCCCTGCCACATGCACAATGGAGAACCTCTTATACAGACCTGGGCAACCTACTGCCCACGGTCTGCATGCGGCCCGGCAACCGATTCTGTCCGGGCCGGGGAGAAGGGCGTCGGGGGCGGGGCCAAGAGGAAGGGGTGCCACTGCCGCCACCTCATCGCGGGCTGTGGGGCTTGCGTCGGCAGTCTTCTTCTCCGGTGGCTAAAGGGCGCTGCTCTGGCTGCTGCTCGTCCTGGGAGGCGCCGTGCAGCAGGCGGACCCAGGGCCCGGCCATAGTCCTCGCAACCCCTCTCTGCCTGCCTGGATGTAAGCCTGCGCCTCAATTCCTGGGACGGGAGCCCGCGGGGACTCGGCTGCCCGCTGCTGCTCCTGCTGCTGTGAGACACTTCCGCCGGGCGGGCGGGCAGGCCGGCCGGCTGTCCGCCTTCTCTCCTCCAAAGGCTCACCACGGACCTGGCGTGCGCACCCACTTTTGTGCGAAAGCACACACAGCGCAATTGGCACGAGCTGCCGCCTCTCTGCCTGGCTGGCTGAAGTGGTTGTGCACGCACACACACACACAGCCCCGCACCAATATGTGCGCGTCTCATTCCTTCCTTCCTTCCTTCATTTGGTGGGTCAGTCGCGAGACTGGGGGCGAGAGCGGGCGGAGGCCTGCAGCCTCCGATCGACTGGTGCTCTGCCTTGCTGTGGTGGCGGCTGGGTCTGCTTCGTTATTCTCTGGGCTGGGTCCATTGTGCCATTCCATCTTGGGATTTTTCCTCTCTTGAGGATGTCAGCCTTTATCTTGGTTCGCACCTTGTCTTCTTGAATTTAATTTAATTTTAGTGGTTTTTATTATTATTTTATAATAATTTTATTATAATAATATAATAAACTAGCTGTACCCGGCACGCGTTGCTGTGCCCTACTTAGGAGATGCGAGTAATTGTTGGAATTGTTGTTAGCTATGGTGTTGTTGGGGCCATGGCTGTGTCGTTGTGGGTTGTTCTGGTGGGTGGGATGTTGAAGTCCTGGGGAGTTCTCGGTGTGTGGTGTTGCTGGCGTTCTGCATAGCTTGTGGATATACAATGTTTTTTGTCTTTCCGTCTGCTGTGTTGATGTAGAGGTTGATGCTTGTGTGGGTGGGGTACTTTGGAAGTGAGTGGAGGTACTTGAAATCCCATTTTCTATGGTGTGTCCTCCTCTGAACTGCAGTCGGATGGAGTGTGGGTCATGGGGGGCATTGTGTGCCAAGTTTGGTCTTTATTGGTCTTGGTTCTGGGCCACAGTGGTCTATGGGGAATGATGGGTTTTGAAGTAGTACAAATCCCATTATCCATGGAGGTACTTCAAGTCCCATAATCCATGGTCCACCCTCCTCCAAACTGTAGTAGAATGTAGCGTGGGTCATAGGGGTCTGTGTGCCAAGGTAGGTTACTGTAAATTCAGGCCATACACAATGTCCCATGAACTGAAGCCTAGTCAGGAACAGCAAGTTAATGAAGCCTTACTGTCATTTCAGGCCATACACAATGCCCAGTGAGCTGAGGCGTAGTCGGGAGAATCAAGTTAATGAAGCCTTACTGTCAATTCAGAGCGTAAACAGCATTCCATTAAGTGAGGCCTAGTCAGGGAAATTAAGTTAATGTAGCCTTACTGGCAATTTTGGGCGTGGTCTGTGATTTGTAGGGGTGTAAATTTTCTGTGGGAAGTGAATTGGGTGTTTGTGCCTCATCCTCCTCTGACAGTTTATTATGGGTCGGAATGTTCATGTTGGCTGGCCAGTACAGGAGTTATGCAAATCCGCCCTTATTGGCAGCCAATCATGTTGTCAGAATGTAGAGGCTGGGAGAGTCGTTGGCAGCCCCGGAGGATGCTGGGAAATGTAGTTTTTAAACTCGTTGTTTTGGGGGCCTTTTAGGTTTTGGGGGGGAAAGTTTCTTAGCTACAAACGTACCTTGCTTGCGGCCTATTTCTGTTGGCAAGTTTGGTGTTTCTGTGTTGTAAGGTTTCTCTGTTTGGGACGGTCTTTCCATGACAACTCTTCCTTTATATATATAGATAATATAATATAATGTTATATTTTATTATAATTTCAATATGTCTATATATATATAATTACTAGCTGTACCCGGCACGCGTTGCTGTGCCCTTTTTTAGGAGATGCGAGAAAGTCCAATCATCCACGGTGTGTCCTCCTCTAAACTGCAGTTGGATGGAGTGTGGGTCATGGGGGGCATGGTGTGCCAAGTTGGGTCTTTATTGGTCTTGGTTCTGGGCCACAGTGGTCTGTGGGGAATGATGGGTTTTGAAGTACTACAAATCGGGGCTCTGTGTGCCTAGGTAGGTTACTGTAAATTCAGGCCATACACAATGTCCCATGAGCTGAGGCCTAGTCGGGAGAATCAAGTTAATGAAGTCTTACTGTCAATTTAGAGCGTAAACAGCTTCCCAGTAAGTGAGGGCTAGTTAGGGAAATCAAGTTAATGAAGCCTTACTGTCAATTTTGGGCGTGGTCTGTGATTTTTGGGGTGTAAATTTTTCGGTTGGAAGTGATTTGGGTGTTTGTGTTGGGGATTGGCTCAGGCCTTTTCCTTATTCTGTTTTGGCAGTTTATTATGGATCGGAATTTTCATGTTGGCTGGCCAGTGCAGCAGTTATGCAAATCGCCCTTATTGGCAGCCAATCATGTTGTTCAGAATGTAGAGGCTGGGTGAGTCTTTGGCTGCCCCGGAGGATGCTGGTAAATGTAGTTTTATTTTAACTGGTTGTTTTGGGGGGCCTTTTAGGTTTTGGGGGGGGAAAGTTTCTTTGCTACAAACGTACCTTGCTTGAGGCCTATTTCTGTTGGAAAGTATTGTGTTTCTGCGTTGTAAGGTTTCTTTGTTTGAGATATACATCACATGACATGAACCCATTTATATAATAGATATAACAATATTAATATAAGAATATAGAAACAATATAAATATGAGACATAAGGTCAACTTATACATGATTATATATAGAAAGGAGATTCCACCTAAAATTTAGGAAGAACCTCTTTATGGTTATCGAATAGACTGCCTGGGAGTCCTGTGGCATCTCCCTTTCTGGAGATTTTTAAGCAGAGGCTGAGTGGCCATCTGTTGAGAAGGCTTTTGTTGTGTCCCCTACCTGGATGAATGGGGTTGGCCTGGATGGCCCTTGCGGGTCTCATCCAACTCTGCGATTCTATGGCACATCAATATTTAGGATAAATAGCAGAGTGGATGCACTTCTCCAATTGGTACAGAAGCTATTAATTATTTCTGAAGCTGGAGGATGTCATATTGGCAGAGGGTGAGGAGGAATAACCATGTCATTAATGGAAGAGGAGGAAGAGGCAACAACAACAACAAAAAATCAAACAAAAACAACCTACCACTTTGCCTTGTGTTTCTAATTGTTGTGCCTTTTGGGAGTTGGATTCGGGAGCCCGGGAGGAGGTGGGAGGGGCTTGGGAGGGGGAGGAGTGGCCTCCTGGCCCCCCCGCCAGGCTTTGGAACCGGGCGGGAGGCGGGAGCCCGGGGAGGGGGAGGGGCTTGGGAGGGGGGTGTCCCGCCTCCTGGCCCCGCCCCGCCAGGCTTTGGAACCGGGCGGGGAGGCGGGAGCCCGGGGAGGAGGGGAGGGGCTTGGGAGGGGGGAGTGTCCCGCCTCCTGGCCCCGCCCCGCCAGGCTTTGGAACCGGGCGGGAGGCGGTAGCCCGGGAGGTGGGGGGAGGGGCTTTGGGGGGGGGAGTGTCCCGCCTCCTGGCCCCGCCCCCGCCAGGCTTTGGAACCGGGCGGGAGGCGGGAGCCCGGGAGGAGGGGATTGGGTGGGGGAGGAGTGTCCCGCCTCCTAGCCCCGCCCCCCGCCAGGCTTTGGAACCGGGCGGGGAGGCGGGAGCCCGGGAGAGGGGGAGGGGCTTGGGAGGGGGAGTGTCCCGC
Source organism: Anolis apletophallus (assembly GCA_030556195.1). Lineage (NCBI taxonomy): Eukaryota > Metazoa > Chordata > Lepidosauria > Squamata > Anolidae > Anolis > Anolis apletophallus. The sequence goes on along the minus strand of JARBWK010000001.1, from coordinate 187,306,840 downwards.
CTCCTGGCCCCGCCCCGCCAGGCTTTGGAACCGGGTGGGAGGCGGGAGCCCGGGAGGAGGGGGAGGGGCTTGGGAGGGGGGGGAGTGTCCCGCCTCCTGGCCCCGCCCGCCCGGCTGTGGAACCGGGCGGGAGGCGGGAGCCCGGGAGGGAGGGGGAGGGGCTTGGGAGGGGGAGTGTCCCACCTCCTGGCCCGCCCCCCCGCCAGGCTTTGGAACCGGGCGGGAGGCGGGAGCCCGGGAGGAGGGGAGGGGCTTGGGAGGGGGGTGTCCCGCCTCCTGGCCCGCCCCCCGCCAGGCTTTGGAACCGGGCGGGGAGGCGGGAGCCCAGGAGGAGGGGGAGGGGCTTGGGAGGGGGAGGTGTCCGCCTCCTGGCCCCGCCCCGCCAGGCTTTGGAACCGGGCGGGAGGCGGGAGCCCGGGAGGAGGGGAGGGGCTTGCGAGGGGGGAGGAGTGTCCCGCCTCCTGGCCCCGCCCCCCGCCAGGCTTTGGAACCGGGCGGGGGAGGCGGGAGCCCGGGAGGAGGGGCTTGGGGGAGGGGGAGGAGGTCCCGCCTCCTGGCCCCCGCCCCGCCAGGCTTTGGAACCGGGCGGGAGGCGGGAGCCCGGGAGGAGGGGGAGGGGCTTGGGAGGGGGAGGCGTGTCCCGCTTTTGGCCCCCCCCGCCAGGCTTTGGAACCGGGCGGGGAGGCGGGAGCCCGGGAGGAGGGGGGAGGGGCTTGGGAGGGGGGGAGGCGTGTCGCGGTGGCAGGGGGTGGCGGGGGGAGGTGGGAGGGGCTGGGGAGGAGGGGAGGGGTTTCCCCTCCTCCTTCCAGGTCCCCCCCCCCCGCCGCTCTTCCTGAGGAGGCGGAGGAGGCGCTCTGGCTGCCATGTGCGAACGTTCTAAACGTTCGCGCTGGCAGCGAAGTGGCCGGGGTTGGGAGTTCCGTTGGCAATTTTTTGGGGATCGTTTTTTGGGGTGCTGGGAGGATGTAGGTCCGGTTTTTTTGCTGTTGTCTGTAGCGAGTGTAATGGTCCAGTAGGCTGCCAAGTTTGGTGCTTCTGCGACTTATAGTTTCTTTGTCTATATCCATCTTTGCACGACCGTGTCTCCTTTATATATATAGATGATATTAATACTAATAAAATATGAATATTTCTTGATAGATTAATATGTTAATATTAATGATGTGTAATATATAGTAAACTAGCTGTACCCGGCACGCGTTGCTGTGCCCTTTTTAGGAGATGCGAGAAAGTCCAATCATCCACGGTGTGCCCTCCTCTAAACTGCAGTTGGATGGAGTGTGGGTCAAGTTGGGTCTTTATTGGTCTTGGTTCTGGGCCACAGTGGTCTGTGGGGAATGATGGGTTTTGAAGTACTACAAATCCCATTTTCCATGGTGGTACTTCAAGTCCCATCATGCATGGTCGGGGCTCTGTGTGCCAAGGTAGGTTACTGTAAATTCAGGCCATACACAATGTCCCATGAGCTGAGGCCTAGTTAGGAACAGCAAGTTAATGAAGCCGTACTGTCAATTCAGGCCATACACAATGTCCAATGAGCTGAGGCCTAGTCGGGAGAATCAAGTTAATGAAGCCTTACTGTCAATTCAGAGCGTAAACAGCTTCCCAGTAAGTGAGGCCTAGTTAGGGAAATCAAGTTAATGAAGTCTTACTGTCAATTTAGAGCGTAAACAGCTTCCCAGTAAGTGAGGGCTAGTTAGGAAAATCAAGTTAATGAAGCCTTACTGTCAATTTTGGGCGTGGTCTGTGTGTTTTTGGGGTGTAAATTTTCGGTTGGAAGTGATTTGGGTGTTTGGGATTGGCTCAGGCCTTTTCCTTATTTTGTTTTGGCAGTTCATTAAGGATCGGAATTTTCATGTTGGCTGGCTAGTGCAGCAGTTATGCAAATCCGCCCTTATTGGCAGCCAATCATGTTGTTCAGAATGTAGAGGCTGGGTGAGTCTTTGGCTGCCCCGGAGGATGCTGGTAAATGTAGTTTTATTTTTACTCGTTGTTTTGGGGGCCTTTTAGGTTTTGGGGGGGAAAGTTTCTTTGCTACAAACGTACCTTGCTTGAGGCCTATTTCTGTTGGCAAGTATTGTTTTTCTGTGTTGTAAGGTTTCTCTGTTTGGGACGGTCTTTCCATGACGACTCTTCCTTTATATATACATAGATAATATAATATAATGTTATATTTTATTATAATTTCAATATTTCTATATATATATAATTATGATATTAATACTAATAAAATATATTTCTTGATATTTAACCCTTTGTATACTGTATGTTGTTTTACCTTCTGGCTGTGAGCCGCCCCGAGCCTGCGGGGAGTGGCGGCATAAAAGCCGAATAAATAAATAAATAAATAAATAGTAAATAAATAATGTACATTAGAATGTAGTTCAGCCATTAGGTGCGGACCTCCATAATATTGTTTGGCTCTCGAGTGGCCCCTTGGAAAAAATAATTGCCCACCCCTGCTCTTATAGCACCATCGGAGGCCCTTTGGTCAAAGGACATTTAGCATAATGCCAAGTTTTAAACTTTGTTTGTGGTTTTAAAAATACATTAGAACTGTATTCTGACACAATAAACAACATTTGATCAAGCTGCATTCATTCTACAGTGTATATTATACAGCTGTAAAATAAACCCCTTTAAGATCACATTTGGAAACACTGTATCAGTGTTTTCCTACTTTGGACTCCAACTCCCAGAAGCCTCAGCTGCCTTGGCCAAGGATCAGGCATTCTGGGAAATGAAGTCCAACACACCTAGGCTAGTTTGGGAAACTTGGGCTCCTAGATTATTCCAATTCCTGCTAACCTACTTACCAGGTAATTGGTCTAAAGTTTGGGGCATTTCCGAACCACCTTCCACATGTCGCTTCTCCGATGGAGACGGATTCTACTTCGCCCCGCGCCAGACCGAAATGCGAAGAGCTCGCGCCTTGCAGCAGCTTTTCCCTTCACGCAAAGCATGCCGGGAACCCGCTCAATCGAAAAAGTTTCCTCTCCTCTCTTCCCATTGGCCAAAGGAGAAAGGGCGGAGCTTCCCCTCTCCACACACCCCCCCCGTCCTTGCGCCAAAGCCGGGTTCCCATTCCAACTACGCATGCGCACTGAAGGCTGTGGAGTCTCTATCAGAGTCTTTCAGTGTTACAGAACTTCACCTCCCAAGCTTCCCTGGCTTGGACCACCAGCGGAGGGAATGCTGGGAGTTGTAGTCGAATTCCTAGCACTGCAGAGAAGGGGAATAGTTCACACTTACACTGCAGAATTAATGCAATTTATAAAAGGTAAAGGTTTCCCCCTGAGATTAAGTCCAGTCGTGTCGGACTCTGGGGGTTGGTGTTCATCTCCATTTGTAAGCCAAAGAGCCGGCGTTGTCCGCAGACACCTCCAAAGTCATGTGGCCAGCATAACATCACTTACTTGCCCTGGCTCAATGCTATGCAATCATGGGAGTTGTAGTTTTGCAAGTTCTTTAGCCTTCTTTTCCAAATAGGGCTCCTGCTTCACCAAACTGCAAATCTCATCATTCCATAGCACAGAGCCCTGGCAGCTGAAGTGCTATTAAAGTGGATTAAGTCTACAGTGTAGCTGTACCCTGTTTCTCCCTATATGAGCTCTGAAGAGTTCTAAGGGGTTAAAGGTTTCTTTAGTACTCCTTTTAATGCATTTCACTGTTTATTGTTTGGAGTTATATTTTTAAAAATCTTACATTTATACATTTCTGAATTTTGCATTGTTTTTAATTTATAATTTACTAGCTTGGGACCGGCGGTGCCCGGGTTATTTGAGGAAGGCATTGTGTGCCAAGGTTGGTTCCTATTAGATGTTTATGTTTATGTGGCGTGCAGTGGTCTCAGGAACTTAGTGAAGGTACTGCGAGTCCCACTGCCCATGGTCCATCCCCCTCCAAACAGCACCAGGATGTAGAGTGGGTCATGGGGGCCCTGTGTGTCACATTTGGTCTTGATCATTCTCTGGATGAGGGTTGTAGCGGTCTCGGAAGGTGAGTGAAGGTATTTCAAGTCCCATCATCTGTGGTCCATCCTCCTTGAAACAGCACCAGGGTGTTGAGTGGGTCAAGGGGGCTCTGCGTGCTAATTTTAGTCTATTGGCCATTGGGTGAGGGTCGCATTGTGAAGTAGGCCATTGGGCCCCTGTGTGCCAAGTTTGGTCATGATCCGTCACTGCTGTGGGCCGCAGTGTCTGACTGCCTGAGGCCTTTCCTTTTCCCTCAGAGTTACCTTAGAATGTTGGAATGTGGATGGCCAATCGGAGTCCTTTATGCAAATACCATTTCAGTGGCAACCAATCCCCTCTGTCTGGGGCCGTAGAATGTTGGAGTTCTGAGGCTGGCCAATCAGAGTCCTTTATGCAAATCATCCCATAGTGGCAACCTATCGAAACTCTGTCACATATTCCTTGGCACCTCCCAGAAAATGAACATTCCATTTCCCAACGGAAAACAACTGTCATTTGGCTAACTCAAGCATTCAGTTGCCTTCTGTTTTGCTGGCCAATCAGAGTCCTTTATGCAAATAATCCCATAGTGGCAACCTATCGAAACGCTCTCACATATTCCTTGGCACCTCCGCACCTCACAGAAAATGAACATTCCATTTCCAATGGAAAAAAACCTGTCATTTGGCTAACTCAAGCATTCAGTTGCATTCTGTTTTGCTGGCCAATCAGAGTCCTTCATGCAAATAGTTCCTCAGTGGCAACCAATTCCCTCTGTCTGGTGTCTTAGAGTGTTGGAGTTCTGAGGCTGGCCAATCTGAGTCCTTTATGCAAATAATCTAGTGCCTTAGAGTGTCGGATTTCTCAGGCTGGCCAATCACTGTCCTTTATGCAAATAATCCTACAGTGGCAACCAATCGAAATGCTGACACATATTCCTCCGCACCTCCTGCCGCAAACACTGACTTTTATTACTGTATATACATAGATAGATAGATAGATAGATAGATAGATAGATAGATAGATAATGTTTGAAAATATTGTTAGTTACCTGGAGTCCAATTGTTGGAAGGAAAGGCAGGGTGATGATAGTCATGATAGTGATGATGACGATAATGATCATAATGTTATATCTTACTCAAAGTGAGATATAACATAGTTAAATATAGTTAAAATGCAACCATAGTTAAAATGCAACAATAACTGCATACATTACACATTAAAATACCAGGGGCTGGATCTACACTGTCATATAATCCAGAAAATCAAGATTATCTAATTTGAATTGGATTATATGGCAGTGTAAATTAAAGGTAAAGGTTTCCCTTGACATTAAGTCCAGTCGTGTCCAGCTCTGGGGGGTGATGCTCATCTCCATTTCTAAGCCAAAGAGCCAGCGTTGTCCATAGACTCCTCCATGTTTATGCGGCCAGCATGACTGCATGGAGCGCTGTTACCTTCCCACAGAAGCGGTACCTATTGATCTACTAACATTTGCATTTTTTTTCATACTGCTAGGTTGGCAGAAGCTGGGGCTACCACGGGAGCTCACCCTGCTCCCCGGAATTGACACTTTTAACATTAAAAAAATCCGGGGGCACACCACCAACCAAAATGACACAAAATGACACTCTAACGCAGTAAAGAACGGCTGGGGGATGGTGGCCTGCTGGGAGCAGCTGCTGGGAGTGCCGAAGCCGGGGAAGGAGAGGAGCCAGGCCGCAAGATGCTCCGCCCCTCCCGGCTTCAGCACAGCTTCCACAGCAATGCCAGCAGTGGTGGAAGAGCAATGCAATGCTCAGTGGCCGCCTCAAGGCTGGAGAAGCTGTGGGAGAGCTGAAGCCAGGGGAGGGGGCGGGGCATGGCGCGGCCTGGCTCCAGCCCTGAGGGGACAGTGTGAACAAGGGGCGGGAGTCATGGCCCCCGTCCCTGGCGCCGCTCTCCGCCATGGCTCCCACCCCTCGTTCGCTGAAGCCTCGCGGAGGAGGAAGAGCATGAGCGGTGGACGGGCTTCAGTGAGCAGGGTTCCTCCACGCGGCTTCAGCGAGCGAGAGACAAGAGTCATGGCGGGAGTCATGGCGGATTGAAGGCTGGCTGGGGAAACGACCAAAGGAGGCGGCGCCCTGGCCCCTTCTTCTTTTTCTTTGCCGCCACCCGGCCCTTCCTCCTTCTCCCCCAAGCAGCAGGAGTTTGGCAGGAGGGGGGGGGGGAAGGAAGGGGGGCAGAGAGCTTTTCTCGCGGCACAGCAGGAGGTCTGTCACAGCACACTACTGTGCCTCGTCACAGCGGTTGGGAAACACTGTTCTATGGGAGAGAAGACAATGACAGGTATATGGCAAATTGTATATCAAAACCTAGAGCGGATAGGAGAAAACAGGTGCCATTTTTGAAATCATAAGGTCAAATACATACCCAGAAATATTTGTGGTACCAAAATGTGTGTTGCCAGTGAAATAGCCGTAATAATATCATCATAATATTATTATTCATGGCTCAATGATAAAGAAACAAAATGTCCTAGTTTGTGCAATGTATTTATTTATTTACGGCATTTTACCCCGCTCTTCTCAACCCCCGAGGGGGGACTCAGAGCGGCTTCCAAAAGGCACAATTTGATGCTTACATCACAATCGCAGTATAAAAACACAACATAAAACCCTCCAGCATTCGACACTAAAATACATTGAGATACAATTATATTCACACATCCTATGCATTCACCTATGTTAAAAACAGTGTTCCGTCCATAAAAGCATTGAGCCCTATTCACCAACTTTCCATTAAACTACTAAAGTGCTGTCCTGTGCTACTATGCGAACGCCTGGTCCCACATCCAGGCTTTCACTTTTTTCCTAAATGTCAGGAGGGATGGAATTGATCGTATGTCGCTAGGGAGCGCATTCCACAGATGGGGAGCCACCACCGAGAAGGCCCTCTCCCTCGTCCCCACCAGCCGCACCCGGGAAGCCGGCGGGAGCGAGAGCAGGGCCTCCCCGGATGATCTTAAAGTACGAGGTGGGGCGTAGCAGCAGATGCGTTCGGACAAGTAAGCTGGGCCAGAACCGTATAGAGCTTTAAAGGTCAAAACCAGCACTTTGAATTGAGCACGGAATTAGACCGGCAGCCAGTGGAGCCAACACAAGAGCGGGGTGGTATGCTCCCTGTATGTAGCTCCAGTTAGTAGTCTGGCTGCCACCCGTTGGACTAGTAATTTCCGAACTGTCTTCAAAGGCAGCCCCACGTAGAGCGCGTTGCAGTAATCTATTTGGGATGTGACCAGAGCGTGGACGACCGTAGCCAGATCAGACTTCCCAAGGTACGGGCGCAGCTGGCGGACGAGCAGGGGCGGCCCCAGCGATTCCGCCACCTACGCGGTCGCATAGGGTATCACCGGCTGGGAGGGGCACCACCGGCTGGGAGGGGCGCCGCCGCACCGACTCTGCGGCCCCACTGCCGCCGCACTGCCCTGCGCCACCGGGCCGCACGCGCAGAAACACCTACAGGCGCTATAGCATGCAGCCAGCGCTGGCTCCAAAGCGGCAGGCGCTCGGGAGCGAGTGAGTGCGCGTGCGCGGATCGCTCGCGTGCGCAGAAACGTCTACAGGCGCTATAGCACCTGTAGGTGCTTCTGCGCTGCCGGGCGGCGCAGGGAGGCACGCGCAGAAAGGTCCTCTGCGGAGGTGTGCCACGGCCGCTGGGGCCGGTTGTGGCGGCGGCGGCGTGGGCGTGGCGGCAGCGGTGTGGGTGTGGTGGCGGCGGCGTGGCCGTGGCAGCGGCATGGGCGTGGTGGCAGCGGCGGTGAGTGACGCGGCGGCGAGGGGGGGGACACAAAATTTTCTTTGCGTACCCCCCCAGATTAGGTCGGGCCGCCCCTGCGCACGAGTCTTAACTGTGCAAAAGCTCCCCTGGCCACCGCCGAGTCCTGGGGTTCCAGGCTCAGCGATGAATCCAGGATCACTCCCAAGCTGCGAACCTGCATGCCACCACATTTTCCACTTCCTCCAAATCCCTCTATAAATTATATCCAAAATGATAACTGGAGCACTTTGAAATGAGCACAAATCAATGAGAAAATGGCTATGCGTGGCATCCTTTAGTAACTGGTATGTATCCCTGACCTCTGCCTTTTCTTTTGCTCACTCAGCTTGCAGTGTCACTCGTTCCGCTCCCCCTCCCTTTTTCATTCTTTCATTTCTTTCAGGCCTTGTTCCTCTTGATCTGCTTCATTTCCTTTCGTCCCAAAACTGCTCCGGACCAGCTGCACTTACTCTGCATTTCGCTACGGCTTTTAGCATATTGCTGCAGGGGGGGGATCTGCTTATAATCGTGGAGCATCTGGACAGATGGAGAGTGAGCCTTTTTGGGAAGGGTGGTATATAAATCGAAATAATAAATAAATAAAATAATAATAAAACAAACACCACAGGGATATTAACTTTTCCCTATACATTCCAATGCTTATATATTATATTACTAGCTGTTCCCTGCCATGCGTTGCTGTGGCCCAGTCTGTATATGTGGCTTGTATGTATATATGTTGGTATATATTTGTATATATTGTGTATATACGTGGTTTTGAGCATGCATTGTAATGCATTTTTTATTTTTTGGCTTTTTAAGTCTCTTCCACTGTGTTTTTCAGTGTTTTTATGAGTGGTGGTCACTCATTGGCCTGGTGTATTGTGTCCAAATTTGATGTCAATTCACCCAGTGGTTTTTGAGTTATGTTAATCCCACAAACGAACATTACATTTTTATCTATATAGATATGTTATATTATATATTCTATTCTATTATATATAATAACACACACACACACATATATACATATTTGGCTGGAGTTACACTTAAATCTACCTGTTCTGATTTACATCCAAATTCAACTTCAGAACAAACCTATAGAACTTATCTTGTTCATAACTTGGGGACTGCCTGCCTATATATATTATGCATTCTATATAATATATATAGAATATTAATGTGATCTAGACTGTGAGTATATATTAATATAAACACTGTTAACTGGTTATTTTAAAGTTACAGTGTTTAATTCTATGTCTTCTAGGTGTTAAATTATATATTGCAGGGGTGCTCAATAGGTAGATCGCGATCTGGTAGATCGCATAGGGCGTCCTGGTAGATCGCAGGCAGGGTGGGAGGAAGGCTCAGTCCTGCCCCACAGGCTCCCGACGCCGCCCAGGTGCAGAAGGAGGTTGGACTGGATGGCCCTTGGAGGTCTCCTCCTATTCTAGGAACCCGTTGTTATTATTAATATCAGAGGCTGAATGGCCATCTGTGAGGAATGCTTTGATTGTGTTTTTCCCTTATGGCAGAAGGAGGTTGGACTGGATGGCCCTTGGAGGTCTCCTTCTACTCTAGAAAACTATTGTTGTTGTTGTTGTTATTATTATTAGCAGAGGCTGAATGAATATTATCATCATTATTATTATGAATAAATTCAGGGGCTTATTATACTCACATTTAGTTGAATTCAGTCTTAAAATATATTATATGGCTCTCACTGAAATAAATTTCCAAATATTTTGCTTTTATGGCTCTCCGAGAACTGGGTAGGTAGATCATTTTGACTTGGTTGTTTTATAAATAGCTCGCATGCTGAGAAGGTGTGAGCACCCCTGATATATTGTATTGCTTTTACTGTTAACTGCTTTGGGTCTCTTTTTTAGAGAGAAAAAGTGGGATAATAATAATAATAATAATATCATAGAGCCAGAAGGGGCTGTATTGACCATCAAGTCGAGCCTTGCAGGCTCTCCAGTTAAAGCATTCCCAGCACCTTTTTGCAGATTTATTTATTTATTTATTTCAGGATTTTACCCCGCTCTTCTCAACCCCCGAGGGGGGACTCAGAGCGGCTTACAGTAAGGCACAATTCGACGCCCACACAGTAACAATATAAGACCCCAGAACCCTTCAACAATTAAAATACATTAAAATACATTAAAATACAATTACCTAAACATCATGTGCATTCATTCCAGATTAAAACAATGTTCTGTCCATAAAAGCATTGGACATTTTCATCCACTTTCCATTAAAATCCCATCTAAAGTGCTGCCTTGTGCTGGTGTGCAAACGCCTGGTCCCACAGCCAGGATTTTACTTTTTTCCTGAATGCCAGGAGGGATGAGGTGGATCGTACATCGATAGGGAGCGCATTCCACAGGCGAGGAGCCACCACCGAGAAGGCCCTCTCCCTCGCCCCCACCAGCCACATTTGAGAAGTAGGCGGGAGAGAGAGCAGGGCCTCCCCGGATGATCTTAGATTATGAGGTGGGATGTAGCGGCAGATGCGTTTGGACAAGTAAGCTGGGCCAGAACCGTATAGAGCTTTAAAGGTCAAAACCAGCACTTTGAATTGAGCTCGGAAGTGGACAGGCAGCCAGTGGAGTTGACACAACAGGGGGGTGGTATGCTCCCTGTATGTAGCTCCCGTTAGTAATCTGGCCGCCGCCCGCTGGACTAATTGCAATTTCCGAACTGTCTTCAAAGGCAGCTCCACGTAGAGTGCATTGCAGTAATCTATTCGGGATGTGACAAGAGCGTGGACGACCGTAGCCAGATCAGACTTCCCAAGGTATGGGCGCAGCTGGCCCGTATGTACAGTGGAGAGCCCAACGCCCTCCTTAGGCCCCTTCTACAATGTCCAGATAATCAAAAGCAGATAACCCACACTATCTGCTTTGAACTGGATTATATGAGTTTATACTGCCATATAATCCAGTTCTGGATTTTACAATCACAATCCAACTCTCCTGCAAATTTAGCTAATTAGACCTGGTCAATCCCTCCAGGGCAGCAGAGAACAGAACTTCTCCTTCCTCTTTGTGGCAACCTTCAAGGTATTTAAAAAATATGATAAGCACAGGGGATACCACCATAGGATCTCCGAGGACTGTGTGGTTATTACATTTATACCATCTATATTGACGATCCTTGTGTGTTTTTCGTTGCCTCCGGGTTTGGGTGGCCAACGGGCGTCTCTTACCTGCGGGTGGGGGTCGATGTGGGACACTCTCTGATCACGAGGGTCGCCTGCCTTCTCCCCCCCGGGAGTGGGGTGGCCTTGGATTATTCTGTCTTGGGTCTGTTGGGGTGACTGTCCGCGCCCACCCTTTTTTTACGGTCCTTGAATGAGTGGGGGATAGCAGTCGGACCTTTCTCATTGCATGTATTTCACCATTGATGCTACTGTTATTTTCAATGCTTATTTATTGTGCAGCTATTTGTGTGTAGTGTGATTTAAAAAATATGGCCATGTTTATTTATTATTTATTTATTTATTTATTTATTTATTGTTCGGTCTTGTATTCCGCTCCTCCCTGCAGGCTCGGGGCGGATAACAACATATAAAATAGGGCAACATGTATCAACTATGTAGCCATACAATAAAACATAAAACATAAAATCACGTGTCACATCCCGAGGCACAAGATAAAACACAATAGCATTTCCTTGGACCAGAGGTATCGCTTACATAAGGGAATTACACCAGGCTAGATTGCCTAGTTAAAGGCTAGTCTGAAAAGGGCGGTCTTACAGGCCCTGCGAAACGGATGAGCTCTGGGATGGCCCGGGTGTCGTCTGGGAGGGAGTTCCACAACACCGGGGCTGCCACAGAGAAGGCTCTTTGCCTGGTTGTCGATAAGTGGCAGGAGCGGATTGATGGCACCAGGAGCAAATTCAGTTCCTCCGAATGTAGTGATCTCGGGGGAGTATACGGGGCAAGGCGGTCCCTCAGGTACGCAGGCCCTAGGCCGTGTAAGGCCTTAAAGGTTAAAACCAACACCTTGAAGGCAATTCGGTACTCGATGGGAAGCCAGTGCAATTGCCGAAGGATGGGCGTAATGTGCTCCCTCACTGACGCTCCGGCCAGCAAGCGAGCCGCGGCATTTTGCACAAGCTTGAGTTTCCGGATTGACGACAAGGGAAGACCAACGTAGAGGGCGTTACAGTAGTCCAGCCTCGAGATGACAGTCGCTTGGATCACCGTGGCCAGGTCGCCCCTGGAAAGGTAGGGTGCCAGTCGCCTAGCCTGTCATAGGTGAAAGAATGCCGACCTGCTGGCCATGGAGACCTGAGTCTCCATGGTCAGCAGGAGGTCCAGTTGGACACCCAGGCTCTTAACAACGGGTGATGGGCTTAATCGCTCGCCATCCAGGGTAGGCAACCGGCACTCATCAAGTCCAGGCCGACCAGGCCACAAGATCTCCGTCTTCGACGGATTCACCTTCAGCCGGCTAGCACGTAGCCATCCAGTCACGGCTTCAAGGCATAGATGGAAACAATCGGGTACGGTGTCCGGCCTGCCGTCCATTCTCAGCAGAAGCTGGGTGTCATCCGCATACTGATAACACTCCAGACCAAAGTCACGGGCCAGCTGGGCCAGGGGGCGCATATAAACGTTGAATAATAAGGGGGAGAGGATGGCCCCCTGGGGGACTCCACAGTCAAGTGGAAGCCTCCCGGAGACCTCCCCACCCCCCTCCACACGTTGTCCCCGGTCCCGGAGGAAGGAGGCCACCCACTTAAGGGCGGTCCCCCCGACCCCGGAGCCGGCTAAACGGTGGGTCAACAGTGCATGGTCTACGGTATCAAACGCTGCTGTTAGGTCTAACAAAACAAGCAGGGCTGATCCACCCTGGTCCAGCTGGCGGCGAAGTTGATCTGTAATGGCGACAAGCACGGTCTCCGTCCCATGCCCAATACGGAAGCTGGACTGGAAGGGATCAAGTCCAGCTGTGTCCTCTAAGAACTGTTGCAGCTGATCCGCTGCTGCCCTCTCAATTACCTTGCCTAAGAAAGGCAAGTTGGAAACAGGCCGGTAATTGGAGGGAGCCGAAAGATCTAAATTTGGCTTCTTCAGCAGCGGTCTTACCATTGCCTCTTTCAATCCCCCTGGGAAGACTCCTTGCTCAAGGGAGCTATTTATGATCTTTCCCAGGGGGCCTCGTAGCCCCTCCCAGCAAGCTCTAACGAGCCAGGAGGGGCACAGGTCGAGGGAGCAGGTAGTTGGTCTAGCTGCAACAAGTAACTTATCGACAGCTGCTGCGTCCAGCAGTTGGAAACGGGTGAAGGTGGGCCCGTCGAGTGGCGGCGGGGTCTCGAGTTCACTGACTGTAGCAAGAGTGGCTGGAATATCCCGGCGGAGAGTCGAAATCTTGTCGGCGAAGTAGTTCTGAAAAGCCTCATCTGTTGGAGCCAAACCCCTATCGTTTGGGACAGTTGGGATTGTTGTCAAAGACCGAATTATCTTAAAAAGTTGAGCTGGGCGTGAACTAGCCGACTCTATCAAGGAGGAGTAGTAGACTTTTTTAGCTCCCTTGATAGCTTGCTCATAAACCTCTTTAAACTGTTTATAAGCCGGTTTCGATGCTCCGTCACGGAGGCTCCGCCACACGTCCTCTAGCTGTCTCTTCCTCCGCTTCATCGCCCGTAGCTCCTCGGTGAACCAAGGCGAGCGATTTCTACGGGGAGGAGAGAGCGCCTGGGGGCGATCTCGTCTAAGGCAGCAGAAAGACTGGTATTCCAGCATTCCACTTGCCCGTCGACTGAGTCGCTGGGGAGTTCCCAATCCCTTAGAGCATTCAGGAACCTAGTGGGTTCCATAAGTCTCTTTGGGCGAACCAGAATAGGTTCGGCACCCTTACCGGGAGGGGGCGCCATTTCCAGACGGACTTCCAGGACACTGTGATCCGACCATGGAACCTCCGTTATGGAGGTTGGGATCACGCTAATTCCGGCAGCGAAGATCAAATCCAAGGTGTGCCCGGCCTGGTATGTAGGGCCGGTCTTACAGAGTGAGAGTCCTAGTGCCTCCATGGTAGACACCAGGTCCATAGCTGCTACTGAGGGGGAGGCAATATCGGCGTGGCCATTGAAGTCCCCCAAGACAATAAGCTTAGGGAACCTCAATGCCCACTTCGCGACCACCTCCAGCAGCTTAGGTAGACTCCCTGTTGGTGCGTTGGGTGCACGGTACACCAACAGGAAGGCTACGCTCTCACTAAGGTCCCACACCAGGCCCTCGCACTCCATTCCTGGAATGTTCGCTGTTAATCATGTTCTTTTCACACGCCCAGCTCTAGCATCCTTTTTCCTTTGCTTCTTATTGTCCTTCTCCGAACTTGCTCCAACTTGTCTATATCTATCTCCAAATCAGGCACCGAGAACTGAATGCAATACTCCAGATGAGGTCTGAAAGGCTGACGATATTAGTGAGACTATTCTCTCCCTGATCTTGGAAACTATGCTTGCATGAATGCCGCCATCATTGCCGCCATCTATAAAATGCCCATTTATGCATAGCAGGAGCAGTCAGATCTTCCGGTCATTGAACCATAGTTGGTTCATCTTTTCAGCCTTGGAGTTTAATTCTGTTAGTAAAAGCATAGAGGGTCAAAATGCATTCACAATCACTTAAATTCCATTCCAGTGGGATATAATTTACAAGAATATGCGCATCTCCAAATGCCAAAGCTTTTCGTAATATACAGTTAGATACAAGAGGGATGTGTTTTTATAATGGGGGCACAGACCCAACTTTGGCCCCTTGCCCTGTGGCGCCCTTTGAATTCCAGTAATCCCATTATGTTTGACATCCATAGTGAAAAATAGCACAAACCCCACTCTTTCGAGATATGTGTTTCTATTTTATTTGCAGATACAGTATGAACCCTGTCTCCACTATTGAGATGAAGGACTTCTGGCCCAAGAATACCAAAGAGTTTCACCAAAAGACCTAGAGAATGCTTAGAGAGGGGACATATTTTGAACCATGGATATGTGGAGTTGTACTGTATACATAAGGAGCCCCCGGTGGCGCAGTGGATTAAAGCGCTGAGCTGCTGAACTTGCTGACCGAAAAGTCTCAGGTTCGAATCCGGGGAGTGGTGTGAGCTCCCGCTGTTAGCTTCAGCTTTTGCCAACCTAACAGTTAAAAAACATGTAAATGCGGGTAGATCAATAGGTACCGCTCTGGCGGGAAAGTAACGGCGCTCCATGAGTCATGTCGGCACATGACCTTGGAGGTGTCTTTGGACAACAGTGGCTCTTCGGCTTAGAAATGGAGATGAGCACCACCCCCCAGAGTCAGACATGACTGGACTTAATGTCAGTTGAAAAACTTTACCTTTACTTTTACTGTATATTTATTTAGTTACTGGTTGAATTTTTAAAGTAATCAAAAGCAGAGATTTTAGAGAGATGTATCATGTGTTATAAATAGAGAGAGGAAGAGAGGAGATAGATAGATGACAGGGAGACAGACAGATAGAAAGACAGGCAGAAATAGATAGATAGATAGACAGACAGACAGACAGAGGGGTTATTGATAGAGCGGAATTGAAAAAATTCCTCAGTGAAATGGTGACCCCTTCTATACTACCATATAAAATCCAGATTATCTGCTTTGAACTGGATTATATGGGAGTGTAGACTCATATAATCCAGCTCAAAGCAAATAATGTGGATTATCTGCTTTGATAAACTGGATTATATAGCAGTGTAGAAGGGGCCTGGAAAGTGTAATGGAGATTGCTATCCAGCAACATCTAGAGCAGTGTTTCCCAACCAGTGTGCCGTGGGACACTAGTGTGCTATGAGAGATCATCAGGTGTGCCGTGGGAAATTGGAACCTCCAATGCCCTTTCTTCCCCCTCCTGCCGAACACTTTTTCTTCTCCACTCGGGCTCCCTTCTTCCCAGCCTCGCTCTGCTGGCTTTGCCTCGCTTTGCTCTGGGGCGAGTCTGCGCAGTAGCGCCCGCACGGATCATGTCTTCCCCCCTCCCCCCTCCCCTCCTGAACACACGCTGCCCCCTCAGATCAAAATGGCGGCAGAAGCGGCAGTGTAGAAGAAAAAGTAAGTGTTCGGCAGGAGGGGGAAGAAAGGGCGCGAAGGGGGAGGAAGAGGTCTCTGTCGAAAGCTGGCATGGGCAAACTTGGACCTTCCAGGTGTGTTGGACTCCAACTCCCACCATTCCTAGCAGCCTCAGGCCCTTTTCCTTTCCCCCCTCAGCCACTTAAGCAGGAAAGGGCCTCAGGCTGTTAGAAATGGTAGGAGTTGAAGTCCAAAGAACCCAGAGGGCCGAAGTTTTCCCATGCCTGTTTTAGGGACCTTAAAGTGGTGAGCCTCCTTCCAACATTGTGATTCTGGATAGAAAACAAACAACAACATAACATAACATTGTTTGAGTCCACAGTGCTCTCCGGGTGTAGGTGAACTACAACTTCCAAACTCAAGGTCAATTCCCAAGCAAACCCTTTCAGTACTTTCTGTTGGTAATGAGAGTTCAATATGCCAAGTTTGGTTCAATTCCATTGTTGCAAGAGTTCAGGATGCTCTTTGATTGTGTGTTAACTATAAATCCCAGAAACTGTAACTCCCAAATGTCAAGGTCTATTTTCCCAAAACTCCATCTGTGTTCACATTTGGGCATATTGAGTATTCATGCCAAGTTTGGCCCTGATCCAACATTGTTTGAGTCCACAGTGCTCTCTGGATATAGGTGAACTACAACTCCAAAACCCAAGGTCAATGCCCACCAAACTCTTATAGTATTTTCTCTTGGTTATGGGAGTTCTGTGTGGGAAGTTTGTGTCTTTCTGCCATTCTTGCCAGGATATCTAGGTTGTGTTCATCGAAACAGGTCCAGGTTTCACACTGAGTGTATAAATACATTTTAAAACATATTAACTATATATATTACTGTGTTAGAGTGTCATTTTGTGTCATTTTGGTTGGTGGTGTGCCCTAGAATTTTGTAAATGTAAAAAATGTGCAGCGGCTCAAAAAAGGTTGAAAAACACTGCTCTAGAGGACCATACAATCTCCACAGACCTACTGTAAGGAGTACATAAATAAGATGTTACACTTAACCAGCCACTAGATGTCCATCTCGGACCTAGTTTCTGTTTTTTTTTCTGTTGGGAATTTCCTTCCAAATTTCCTTTGTGCAGTGACTCAAAGTTGAATCTGTCTCATAAGTCACTCTGCCCCTAGGCTATCAGTACCATTCCTTTCTTGCTTCCTTTATCAGATTCAACTAGCTACTTACCTATTGAAGGCCTGAGATCTTTGGCAAATAGAGGGGCTCCAGGCTGGAACATCTTAGTGCAGGGGTGCTCGCACTTTTTCAGCATGGGAGCTACTGATTAAAAAACCAAGTCCCAAAGATCACCTACCCAGAAATGTAAAAGGTATAACTATTTTCTTATTTATTTATTTATATTTATTATTCATTTTTATGTACCGCTCCTTCCAGCAGGCTCGGGGCAGTTTACATAAAATGAAGTTATAAAACATCAACATTTCAATTTAATAACAACAATATAAAACAGAGCATAAAAATACATCCAACCACCCCATTTCTCCCACACTGCCGTATTACCACACATATTATCAGCCAGAAAGGAAGAAGAGAGGCTTTTGAACTGCAAGGCCATTTAATACTCAGCAAGGTAAACAAAGGGGCATGCAAAAATACATCCAACCACCCCATTTCTCCCACATTTCCATATTCCCCAAGATATATTTCTCAAGGAACAGAGCAAGCAGAGAGGCTTTGGAGCTAAAAGGCCATTTTTAAACATTAAAAATAAACAAAGAGACATGCCACAGAACAATCAAGCACCCACCCCAAAGTAAAAAGACCGACCTTTGAGATGCGGTAAGGAAATGACCCCAAAGCATCCTTCTCTCCTCCTCCGTCGTTGCTCTTATTTCCACGCCGCCAGCATGCGTGCCGCCTCCAAGAGCTCACGAGAAGTCCGAGAGGCAGAATGGGCACTTCTGCACATGCGTGCGGGGCCAGCCATGCATCGCATCATCCAGGCCCGCCCCCTTTGGTCTCCTACGACTCTGAGTGGCTGGAGAAGGACGGAGGGAGGAGGAGGAATCCAAAAGAGGGGGCCCATTCTGCCTCTTGGACTCTGGAGCTTTTGGAGGCGGCGCGCGAGCAGGGAGCAGGGAGGAGCAACGACGGAGGACTTCTTTGCACCATGCAGGGGCACGTGAAGAGGACCAACAGCAAAAAACCTGGTCAGGGGCCTGAAGATCACCAGGATGAGGCCCGAAGATCACCCTGGTTATCCCGATCACCATTCTGAGCACCCCTGTCTTAGTGTTTTAAGATTTCACTTTGCAAGCAGAGGTTTAGATTACTGTCTGCTGGGGATGCTTTACAATTGGATTTCCTACACCATCAGAGAATCCTACAAGTCCATTCTACCTTTGCAATTCTATCATTCTAATGACTCCAGTCATTGCCCCTAACTAAAGCACTAAGAAAAAGCCCTCTCTTTGGCCAATGCAGTATAACAGTGGTTATTCAGATGTTTCAGATGTCAGGTCCCAGAATACCAAATCCCTGATCATTGTCCATGGCGATGACCACCTCTAGGAACAGAAATCCAAGATGCCGTCTCAACTGACCATTTCATGCAGTTTCAGACTATGGTGGTTATTCAACAAACTCCTATGAAATTGCACAAAATAAAGTCCTGAATGCGTGTCAGTGCTCTACGGTTTGTGTAATCCCCATCTGGATCTCAAACTGGTTCCAGAATTTTCCATGTAATCATCTCTACAAACCACTTCCTTCAATACCAGTTTGAAACTAACTGAAGCAATCAGTGCATATTTGCCCCCAAACATCTGTAGGGTCAAAGGTTGAGATTTGGGATGAATTTGGTTTAGTGGCGTCAGGTCTCATTGGGTTCAAGTCCAAGGACTTTATAATTAGTAAGGTCATGATCTCATTTGCCAGACTCCAATGTTGTCTATATTGCAACAGTTGAAAAGGGAATGTGTTTTCCTAGCTGTAATGGTTATGAAAGCTCAGTGGTCAGTGAAGAAAGCCGATAGGAAGAAAATCAACTCATCTGAAATGTGCCGATATAGATATTGTGGACAGCTAAAAAGACAAATAAATGGGTCCTAGATAAAATCAAGCTCGAACTCACCTTAGAAGCCAAGATAACGAATCTGAGTCTGTTGTACTTTGTCTATATCAGACCTGGGCAACCTACGGCCTGCGGGCTAGATGTGGCCCAGCAGCCGATTCTGTCCGGCCCGGGGAGAAGGGCATCGGGGGTGGGGCCAAGAGGAAGGGGTGCCGCTGCCATCATCCCATCGCGGGCTGTGGGGCCTGCATCGGCAGACAGCCCGCCGCTCTGGAGAACAATCAGAGGAGCGGCGGCTTTGGAGTGCCTGCCATCCCGAGAGGCGATCCGGGCCTGCAGTAGGAGCAGTCGGCGACCTGCAGCGGCTGATTGCCCTGGTGACCTGGAAGACTTGATCGTCTTCCGGTTCGCCAGAGCGATCACCTGCCACAGCTTGCCGACTGCTCCCGCTGCAGGCCCGGATCGCCTCCTGGGATAGCAGGCACTCCAAAGCCGGGATGGCAGGCACTCCATGGCAGGGCGATCAGCTGGGGAACGGCTGGGGGTGAGAGCGGGCGGAGGCCTGCAGCCTCCGATCGTCTGCTGCTCTGCTCTGCTGCGGTGGTGGCTAGGTCCGCTTTGTTGTCCTCTGGGCTGGGTCCATTGGGCCATTCCATCTTGGGTTCCTTCCTCTCCTAAGGATTTCAGTCTCTATCTTGGTTCACACCTTGTCTTCTTGAATTTCAATTTATTTTAGTGGTTTTTATTATTATTTTATAATAATAATTTTATAATAATAATATAGTATAATAATATAATGTTATATTATAATTTCAATATATTATAAAGTCTCTCTCTCTCTCTATATATATATGTGTATACTATAATATAATAATTATAATATTAAGCACCGGGAATGTGGCACAGCTGGTTGGGTGTCAGCTGCATAAGATCTCTACTGACCAGAAGGACATGGGTTTGAGGCCTGCCCGGGTCGAGGTGAGCTCTCGACCTATTGTGTAGCCTGTTGTCGACCTTTGCAACCCAAAAGACAGTTGCATCTGTCAAGTAGGAAATTAAGGTACCACTTAGTGGGGAGGCTTAATTTAACTGATTTACAAGGCCATAAAAAGATCTCCAGAAAACATGTGGAGGAATGAAGGGGTGCGACAGCTCCCCCTGGTGGCCAGATGTTAAATTGCCTCTGTCTGTCTTATGTGTTTGTGTGTCTAAATGTAATGTGTACATTGTAATCCGCCCTGAGTCCCCTGCGGGGTGAGGAGGGCGGAATCGAAATGAAGTAAATAAATAAAAATATAAATATTATATGAATATTTCTTTATATATTAATAAGTTAATGCTAATATTAATGATGTGTAATATATAGTAAATACAGTAAATAAATAAATAATGTATGTTAGACTGTAGTTCAGCCTTTAGGTGTGGCCCTCCATAATATTTTTTTGGCTCTTTTGCCACTAGAAGACATGCCTCACTAGAAAAGACAATAATATGTGGTGAAGTAGAAGGCAATAGGAAAAGAGGAAGGCACAACAGACAGAGAGACTGAATCAAGTAAGCCATACAAGTCCTGATAGTACAGTGGTTCTCAACCTGTGGGTCCCCAGGTGTTTTGACCTACAACTCCCAGAAATCCCAGCCAGTTTACCAGCGGTTAGGATTTCTGGGAATTGAAGGCCAAAAGATCTGGTAACCAACAGGTTGAAAACCACTGTGATAGTAGTACTTGGAGGTCTGCCATTCTTGAGATCACCATAAGTTGAAGTCAACTTGACAGTAGTAGTGCTAAGAGGTGTCCCATATTATGTGTGGGGCGGCTTAGTTTGGAGATCACAATGCATTAGCTTTGCAAACAACCTGCCTTTAAGCACTCAACGCAGCTGCCTGAATGTTTGCATTCTCCATGGGTTGTTGCAATAGAGACTGTCACAAAGAGGATTTCCAATTCAGGATTTACTGCTGTGCCACAACCTCTGAAACCAATCCAGATTTCACTCCCCAGCTGGTGTCCTGACCCTACTGGTGAAGCATCTGTTAATGGATGATTTGCTTTGTCTGACCTTGACACAAGAGCACATTGTGCCACCCAGGAGGGCCTTCCCTTTGCAGGAGCCCAAGGAGCAGGGTGAGAAATGAGTGGGAGAAGGTCTCCGCTGGGGAACAGGTGTGCCTCTTGGGCGCATGCCCCGACCGTAATCCCCTAAAAACCCCTTTCCTCCCAAGAAGGAAGGCGTTTGCGTGACATCCAGCCTTGTCCTGTTCTACTGTGGTATTTTCAGACTTGAACTAATCACCCGATTTCCTTCAAAATGTGCTTTGGACTTGCTTGCGCAGTGGTTATGAACTCAACGGTTATGAAATTATGGAGAATTTGAAGAATTTCACTTTTCTTTTTCTCACAGTAAGGTAGAATGATAAGTCCAGTCTTTTCCACTTACTATCCTACAGGTGTATTGAACAACAGCTCTTATCCCCAGATGGCTGGGGGTGATAAAGAGTGGCATGCTAAGACATCTGTGGGTTCTGGATTCAGAACATCAATGCTATAATGTCTGGGTAGGGTTATATTCCCCCTGAAATGCTTAGGAACACTCCTGGATCCTTCTATCCAAATGGCATTTTCGATGGATGAGATATTAATAAGTGATAACAAGCACTAGTTTTCAATGTTATGGGATCATGGGAGCTGGAGTTTTGCAAGGTTTTAGCCTTATCTACAAAAGAGTTCTGGTGCCTCACCAAAGTACATATCCCAGGATCCCATACATCAGTGTTTCTCAACCTGGGGGTCGGGACCCCTGGGTGGGTCGCGAGGGGGTGTCAGAGGGGTCTCCAAAGAACATAACAAAACACAGTATTTTCTGTTGGTCATGGCTGTGTGTGGGAAGTTCTCTCATTGGTGGGGTTCAGAATGCTCTTTGATAGTAGGTGAACTATACATCCCAACAACTACAACTCCCAAATGTCAAGGTCTGATTTCCCCCAAACTCCACCAGTGTTCACATATGGGAATATTGAGTATTTATGCCAAGTTTGGTCCAGATCCAGGCATGTAGCCAGGGAGGGCGCTAAGGGGGCTTCAGCCCCCCCCCCGAAATTCTCAGGGTGGTCCGCGAAAAGGCCTTACTGGTACATTATTTAAACTGTTATGTTTATTCATATCATGATCTGATCACCATGCTCATTATATCCCACATTAATGGGGTTATTGGGATAACAATACAAAAGATTTGCTAGGGTAGACTCTCTTCCACCCAGTCTCACCCCCCCGAACCAAACTCAGCCCCCTCCGAAACAAAATCCTGGCTACGGCCCTGTCCAGATCCATCATTGTTTGAGTCCATGGTGCTCTCTTGATGTAGGCGAACTACAACTCCAAAACCAAGGTCAATGCCCACCAAACCCTTCCAGTATTTTCTGTTGTTCATGGGAGTTATGTGTGCCAAGTTTGGGTCAATTCCAGACACCTATAAGGAAATGCCATAAAAATGCCAGGAATTCAATCAAGGACAAGGTTTATGAACAAAGCTCTTTGGCAGAGAAAAGTGGAACGACAGCACGCCCCAATGACCAAAACTGAGCACAGCCTCCAAGATGCTGAACATGGGAAAGCCTATATATACACCTCTATGTACAGTTGTCTGTCTTGTCAGTGTATAATGCAAGGGTGCTCATTAGGTAGCTCGTGAGCTACTAGTTGATCTTCGGCCCTCTTCCAGGTCATCTTCGGGCCTCACCAGCCGGGGTGCTCCTGCCATGCGCACGCACACCCTGCACGCACGCGCACTCCTGCTACTGGCTTCCGCTCTCACAGTTCTTCTTTCACCTGTGGGGCATTGTAGGAAGAAGGAAGCACGAGGCGGGGCCTCTGGAGGGAGCGCCCTGCCTCTCTCTCGCCCAGAAGCAGCTGTGCAGCCTCCGCTGCCGGCGAGACAGGCAGGGCGGAGCGCTCCCTCTGGATGTCCCGTCTCGTGCTTTCTCCTTCTGCAATGCCCCGCAGGTAGAAGCGCTGCGCGGGTGGAAAACAGCAGCAGGAGCACGCGCATCGGCGGGAGCGCGCGTCGGCGGGGGCAGGTAGATTTTTTGGACTTGGTTGCTTTAAGAGTAGCTCGCATGCTGAAAAAGTGTGAGCATCCCTGGTATAATGGCATTGAATGTTTGCCGTAAATGTGTTTTCTGATCTGCTCTGAGTTCCTTTGAGGTGAAAAGGGCAGAATATAAATACGGTAAATCGTTTTTTCTCAACTGGGGGGTTGCGAGGGGCAGGTATCAGAGGGGTCACCAAACACAGTATTTTCTGTTGGTCATGGGGGTTCTGTGTGGGAAGTTTGGCCCAATTCTATCGTTGGTAGGGTTCACAATGCTCTTTGATTGTAGGTGAACTATAAATCCCAGCAACTACAACTCCCGAATGTCAAGGTCTATTTTCCTCCAAACTCCGCCACTGTTCACATTTCGGCAAATTGAGTATTCGTGCCAAGTTTGGTCCAGATCCATCATTGTTTGAGTCCAGAGTGCTCTCTGGATGTAGGTGAACTACAACTCCAAAACTCAAGGTCAATGCCCACCAAACTCTTCCAGTATTTTCTACTGGTCATGGAAGTTCTGTGTGCCAAGTTTGGTCTTTTCTGTGAGTCATGGTTCTTTGAATGTAGGTTACTGTCCCAGCAACTACAACTCCCAAATGACAAAATCTTGGTCTCAATTCCATCATTGGTGGGGTGCGCCGGAATGTTCTTTGATTGTAGGTTAACTAGAAATCCCAGCAACTACAACTCCCAAATGACAAAATCTATCCCCGCAACCCCACCAGTATTCAAATTTGCGCATATCAGGCATTTGTGCCAAATTTGTTCCAGTGAATTAAAATACATCCTGCATATCCGATATTTACATTAGCAAACAGTAGCAAAATTACAGTTGTAAAGTAGCAACAGAAATAATTTTATGGTTGAGAACTATTGAGAACAATGTGCAGAACTATATTAAGGGGTCACGGCATTAGGAAGGTTGAGAACCACTGCTGTAAATAAACTCCTTTAACCATGTCATGGACATAAAAAATGTAATCCTCAAGATGATAAGAGACTGCCTCTCCCCTCAGTCCCAGCAAGTGTAACCAATACCGAAGAATGCCGAGAGCTGCAGCTGAACAACATCTGGAGAGTCATGCGTCATCCATTCCTACCTTACAGTGTTATCCAGAACATACATGGCTATCTTCTGAGAGCAACCACCCCCCTCCCAAAAAAACCCCAACAACAGAAAACCCAGTGGTGCCAATTTAAAATGCAAAACAACAAGGAAAGGCGACTTTCATGCCCTGTTTTGTCTGAAATTGGCCAGCCATGCATGGAAACAAAATACTGGGCAGGACAGATCTTGATCTAAGCATAATCGTTATTGCCGAAAGCATGCTATCACATGTTTTGTGGTGCACTGTTTGCAATGCTTTTTTTTGGTTTCCTGAAAGAAAGGATTCACTTGCTAAAACTCCCAGAATTTTTTTTGAATGTATTATAGTCCATTCTTCTCTCTTCTCACAACTTCTTGCAATGATCCTTAATGGTCAGATAACATCGAGAGACAACAGGATACACATTTCTAAGAAATGATTACGCTTGTTGCTGATGGTGAAATTCATCTACAAAAGTTTTGTTTTAGTACATCTGACTTCTACTCTCTGATAAGTGTCTGCGACAAGAACAAGAATGATATATGAATCAGGTTTATTCATGCGGGATTAATAATAACATGGTAGCTCTAGGGTTCTAGGAATGCTAATCTTAAAAGTAATGTTCCCAAGGTCTGATAACAGATTCATTTTTTTAATCTCAAGGTCCTCCTCTAAATGTTATTATACAGAGAGTTTGAAGAACTTCATCCTTTCCACTGCAGCTTGCTGGCCACTAATAAAATTTTGGAAGTTGGTTTTTTTTTATATTTTCAATGGTTTTGTATGGATTTTATAATGTTTTATTGTTTATAATTATATACCAGGGGTGGGCAATTATTTTTTTCCAAGGGGCCACACGAGAGCCAAAAAATATTATGGAGGGCCGCACCTAAAGGCGGAACTACATGCTAATCTACATTATTCATTTATTTACTTACTGTATTTACTATATATTACACATCATTAATATTAACATATTAATATATCAAGAAATATTCATATATTATTAGTATTAATATCATAATTATATTATAGTATATAATAATATTTTAAGTTTTTCATTAATTTATATCCCATTTTCTCATATAGGAATAAATGATATTTACTAGGCCTGTGCAATCAATGAAAAAATGTTTCAATACTCATTACTAAACTAAGGGAGGTGGTGAATAGTTTCTAAAGTGTTTCAAAAATATTTTAAAGGGATTCATGGCATAACTATAATGATATAACAAAATTTTTGTTACTTTTTCATTAAGTAATTCCACAAGTGGGGAAGTTTTCTGGGGCTCCTTTCTCCCTCATTTTTAGAGCTATCAGGATGAAACTTGCTACATATACATATAGACATTATAATATATTGAAATTATAATATAATATAACATTATATTATATCATTTATTATATTATTATAATAAAATTATTATAAAATAATAATAAAAACCATTTAAATTAAATTAAAGAAGAATTAAATTCAAGAAGACAAGGTGTGAACCAAGATGGAATGACCCAATGGACTGAGCTCAGAGGATGGCAAAGCGGACCCAGCCGCCGCAACAGCAGAGGAGAGCAGAGCAGCAGGCGATCGGAGGCTGCAGGCCTCCGCTCGCTCTCGCCCCCAGCCGTTCCCCAGCTGATTGCCCTGCTATGGAGTGCCTGCCATCCCTGGAGGCGATCCGGGCCTGCAGGGGGAGCAGTCGGCGATCTGAGGTGGCTGATCGTCCTGGCGACCTGGAAGACAATCAAGTCTTCCGGGTCGCCAGGTTGATCAGCCGCCGCAGGCTCCCGCTTCAGGCCCGGATCGCCTCCAGGGATAGCAGGCACTCCAAAGCCGCCGCTCCTCCGGCCTGTCTGCCGATACAGACCCCACATAGCCCGCGATGGGATGGCGGCAATGGCACCCCTTCCTCTTGGCCCCACCCCCGACACCCTTTTCCCCGGGCCGGACAGATTCAGATGCTGGGCCGCATCCAGGCCGTGGGCCGTAGGTTGCCCACCCCTGTAATATATGATGGATTGTTATTGCATTGAATTGCTGCCAATTTGTAAGCTGCCTTGAGTCGCCTTCAGGCTGAGAAAGGCGGGGTAGAAATATCGTAAATAAACAAACAAGTAAAAAATTGGGTGCATTTACACTGTATAATTAATGCAGTCTGATACCACTTTGATGGCCTGTGGCTCAATGCTATGGAAGCATGGAGCTGTATGCTTCCATACAGGAGAACAGGGGAACTCCAGCCAAGAAACAATCCTCCTAACAAAGGATTCCCCCAGGCAGTAAGAAGCCACACTTTGAAACAGCTAGGGCATTTAATGGTAATCAAGGTGGCCAAGTGAAACATTCACACCTACCTCCAACAGACAAGAGTTCTTTCTCCCACCCTGGACATTCTGGTATCGGAGGCGACCCCCGTTTTCTTCTTAGGCTCTGTAGAAGACAGTTTAAAACCAAGGGATTCATAGTTTTCCCAAGAACACCAGGCTGGAGGTGATCCCATAATCCCCTATCAGTCCCCCACATGGGAACCTAAGGCTCTTCCCATGGCTCCACATGACAATGCCTCTGTAACCCACATTTTATGAATACACCCAGTTATTTTCCTTTTGCATTACTCTTATGGACTTTTGCTCATTCCCAAATACTTTTTCCTTTATGTCTAGGACCCCTTTCCCTTGGGCTATCTTTTATGAATCTAATAAGCTGTGTATCTTTCTGATGGGTAGGCAGGGGTGATCAGGATGGTATATTTTTCCCCATAGACCCTCATGTTTTCCCCATGTATGTAATTTTAAAAATATGAAAGTGCCACTGTTTACCTTTTAGACAGCTGCCTGGGGTGAGCCTTGCCAGCTTTTAGCTTGTGATTCAATCATCTCTCCACTAGCCTCATTTGCATGAAAATAGCAGGAGCCAGCTCTTTCTAAAAAGGGTCTTTCCCCTTGGGCCCAAACTGGTTTCTGCTAATCAATAGAAAAAGGCCTCTACCTTTGTGCCATTTATTAATAGGCAAAACTATTTCTATATTTCATAAACGGCCACCTCTATCAGCCTCGGAAAATGGTACATGGCTACAGCTTCTTCTTTGTTTACCATCCAAAGAACTGAGACTCTCATGAAAAGACCTGCATCTGGCCTTTTGTCAACAGGAAGAGGCCGATATGGACAATTCCCATTTCCCACAGAAGAACAAAAGACTTTTCTCTGACCCGAAAGGTCAGGGGCTTGGATTCATTAACATATGGACAGATCTAATCAAAAGACTTCCAGTTGCTTTGTTTTCAACACATTCCTGCCTCTCGCTTCCCATTCGCCAAGGCAAACACGGTGCTGTTTCACCATTGGTTCCCGCTACAGCATTCTATCCAATCATTGCGAAGCTGGCCGGCGTGCGGGGGCGGGAAATTTGAATCTGACAGTTCTGTAAAATGTACAAAATGGCATGTATTTTGAATGTAACTTCATGACTGCTTTGCGACAAGGAATTTGTGGCTTGTCATCCTCCTCAGCTGACGAGAATAAAAACTTTGGTGGCACCTTCTTCCGGACTTCTTTGGTGAGATCATTTGGGAAAGGGACTTTAGATTACTTTTAAGAACTCGCCAGAGGTTTTGCTGAAATCCTCGTTTTAGGGGTGCTTCTGGGCCTCTGCCCCCTCTGGGCTAGGCTACCCTAAATTGTTTGGTAACAATTCCACAGATATATACACCCCATTTTCCTAGTTTCCAACAGACCTCACAACCTCTGAGGATGTCTGCCATAGATGTAGGTGAAATGTCAGGAGAGAATGCTTCTGGAACATGGCCAGGCAGGCTGAAAAACATACAACAACCCAGTGATTCTGGCCATGAAAGCCTTCGACAATATATGGTCATCTTGTAGAACTCCAACTCCTGTTATTCCATTAGCATTGAGCAATGGCTGTTTAAGTGAAATCAAACTGCATTAATTCCACAGCGTAGATACACCCTTAAACACAATCTGATGTTGCTTGATTAAACATGTCCTGATTTGGGTAATACTAACCATCAACAGCAGGCTTATCCTCAAAGTGTTTTGCCTCTCTTTTTTTGGGTTAAAGGGATTAGCAACAATATCTGAAAAATTCAGAGCAGCAATTGTGAAATCTGTAAACATGCCTTTTCATGAGTTCCAAAAATGTGGCAAGCACTCTTATAGTTGAACCACATGAGAAAAATGTGCTGTTTCTTATCAACATCTTACAAATATGCCTCGGTATCCATTGCTTCAGGAGATGACCAGAGATTATCTCTTTCCTCCTGCAATATGACCGAATTATCTCTTTCCACCTTGTTGGAAACACTTGTTTTAGTTATGAATTCAAATAAGTGAGGTTCCTGCACTGGGTCGAGGATTGGACAAGTTAATTTCCTCCATGATCCCTTTTTTTTGTAAAGTTTTGTGGTTGTAAGTGTCTCTAAAAGGATCCAATGTGGCGTAATGGTTTGAGCATTGGAGTATGACTCTGGAGACCAGGGTTTGAATCCCTGCTCAATGATGAAGCCCACTGAGTGACCTTGAGCAGATCCAGGCCCGGATTATCCATAAGGCCACACTAGGCCATTGCCTAGGGGCGCAGCCGAGAGGGGGCGCCAGATCCCCCCCCCAAAGTTAAAAAAGTCAATCTTTGGTTGCTTCTGCGCTTGCTTGGCCCCCTTTGCTCTGCTGCACTCACTCCTCCTCAAGGCTGGAGAAGCTGTGGGACAGCTGAAGCCGGGAGGAGGGGGCGGGGCATGGTGTGGCCTGGCTCCGCCCCCACCCCATGGCTTCAGTTGTCCCACAGCTTCTGCAGCCTTGAGGGACCACTGCCGAACCAGCGGTGGCATAGCAAGCACAATGCTGGCTTGGCAGTGCTCCCTCAAGAGGCTAGAGAAGCTGTGGGACAGCTGAAGCCGGGAGGAGGGGGCGGGGCATGGCATGGCCTGGCTCCGCCCCCCTCCCCGCAGCTTCAGCTGTCCCACAGCTTCTGCAGCCTTGAGGGAGCACTGCCAAGCCAGCGGTGGCATAGCAAGCACAATGCTGGCTTGGCAGTGCTCCCTCAAGAGGCTGGAGAAGCTGTGGGACAGCTGAAGCCGGGAGGAGGGGGCGGGGCATGGCGTGGCCTGGCTCCGCCCCCTCCCTGTGGCTTCAGCTGTCCCACAGCTTCTGCAGCCTTGAGGAGCACTGCCAAGCCAGCGGTGGCATAGCAAGCACAATGCTGGCTTGGCAGTGCTCCCTCAAGAGGCTGGAAAGCTGTGGAACAGCTGAAGCCGGGAGGAGGGGAGGGGCATGGCGTGGCCTGGCTCCGCCCCCTTCCCACGGCTTCAGCTGTCCCACAGCTTCTGCAGCCTTGAGGGAGCACTGCCAAGCCAGCGGTGGCATAGCAAGCACAATGCTGGCTTGGCAGTGCTCCCTCAAGAGGCTGGAGAAGCTGTGGGACAGCTAAAGCCGGGAGGAGGGGGCGGGGCATGGCACGGCCTGGCTCCGCCCCCTCCTCCTTGGAGTTGGCGGGAGGTTGGTTTAAAGGGGGCGTAATTCCAAACCGTTGCCTAGGGCGCAAAAAAGTGTTAATCCGGACCTGAGCACACTCTCAGCCTCAGAGGAAAGCAAGTGCAAACCTCTTCTGAATAAGCCTTGCCAAGAAAACCCTGTGATTGGGTCCCCACAGGTCAGAAACAACTGGAACCAGGGGCGGTCCTACAAGATAGGCCAAGTAGGCGGCCGCCTAGGGCGCCATCTGGGAAGGGGGCGCCATCCTGGCCACATGGGGCGCCATCCTGGCCGCATGAGGAGTTGTGGGAGTTGGAGGCCAAAACACTTAGAAGGAGGGAGGGCGGGCCCAAGTTTGCCCAGGTTGCGCTGCCTGTATTCGACCTCATTTGAACATTTTGGCTGTTTTTCTATTTACATTTACATTGGGATCCTAATTTTGGACTTATGGGAGACTCCTATGAATTATGAGTCGGGTGGTAGGTAATATATTCTGATTTTGATGCATTTACATTGCATTTCTTGTTGATTATTATACAGTTCTGCTTAATATTGTCATACAATATAATACAAATACAATATAACAATAGAATAATGATATATTTTATATTACATGTAATATTACAAACAATATTGCAGTATAGTGGTATTGTACAAAACAGTAATATATAATATTTTATTTTACTTTATTTTGGGTTATTTGAGTTTTATAGGAGTAATGAAAATATTTAGTAGAGGATAATTTTATTTACGGTAAATAAATAATTTTATTATTTTATAATAATAATATAATAGAATGTTACATTATATTATAATGTCAATATATTATAATATAATTATATTGTAATGTAGTATAATATAATTATGATATATATAGTATGAGTATGGTATAATATATTGTATATACATTGATACAATATAATACTACTAATGGTATTGTGATATTATAATTGTATATTTGTTTTATATGGGGGGTGGCAAAATAATGTTTTTTGGGGGGGGCACCAAAATAATGTTCGCCTACCATTTAAAATTACCTTAGACCTCCCCTGACTGGAACAGACACAAAAACAACAAAGTTGTTCCGAATACTATGGGGCGTAGCCACACTGCAGACTTAGAGCAGTTTCAGACTATTTTAACTGCCACAGCTCCATCTTATGGAGCTAGAAGAGGCATTTCAAGAAGGGGAAACGAGATTCAAAAGCTAAAGGACTGCCAGGTAACCATAATGTGGGGAGAGCTATCATTTCGCCATCTGGGATATCCAACTAGGCTATATCAAAGAGCAGGAATTGGCCCAAAGCCTTGAGAGATTTCCTGCCTTCATTTAAGAAGGTAGAATTCTAGAAATAGATTTGAAAGAGTCCCCAAGAAACATGCAGAAACACACAACTAAAGCAAGTAGGTGACTGTGGAGCCCTATTCTTGACCTGCATGTTCTCCCGCAATGAGGGCATTGGTTTCCAGGTGAAAGGCGGCCTCGTTCTCGTGCCTTCCTCTTCACACATTTCTCTCTTTTGCCCTCCATTCTTGCCTCTTCAAATTCTACAGCACTGCTGGTCACAGCTGACTTCCTGCTAGAGCACTCAAAAGCCAGGGCTTCCCAATTCTCGGTGTCTATGCCACAGTTTTAAAGGTTGGTTTTGAGTCCATCTTCAAATCTTTTTTCTTGTCCACTAACATTCTATTTTCTTTCTTGAGTTTGGAGTAGAGCAACTGCTTTGGGAGACGATGATTGGACATTTGGACAATGTAACCGGTCCAGCGGAGTTGATGGCAGAGGACCATCACTTCAATGCTGGTGATCTTTGCTTCTTCCAGCACGCTGACATTTGTCTGCCTGTCTTCCTAAGAGATTTGCAGGATTTTTCAGATGATATCCAGTAGAACATTTAGGAAACCACCAACGAATAATACTCTCTCTCTTGGCATTACTTTGCGAACGAAGATTCTTAGGCAGGACTTATCCCACGATTTCTACAAGTGTATTGATGACTAAAAAGGCCAATCTGAGATAGGCAAGTTCGGTTGCAGAAAGCACAGCAGAAAGTCTCCTTGGGTGATGTTGTTTCCAAGTTGCGGTTCTTTCTGCGCTGTCGTTTCTCTTTGAGACCCGTTTGGCGTGTCTTCTCGAAAGAGGCTGCAGCATTGTGGATAGTGCATCTCCATGCCTCCCTATGTGAGGCCAGGGTGGACCATTGTTGGTGATCAATCTGGCCGAGCCTGAGATGTTGTTTCAGGGAATCCTTATATCTCTTTTTGGGGATGCCTCTCTTGCGCTGACCCGTGGCGAGTTCACTATAGAGTAGTATCTTTGGGAGGTGGTGGTCCTCCATCCTAGAGACGTGCCCTGCCCAGCTGTGTTCTCAATAGCATGGCCTCAATGCTCGTGATCCCTGCTTGCTCAAGGACAGCAACATTAGTCATATAGTCGGTCCAGTGTATATTTAGGATTGTGCGAAGACAGCGCTGATGAAAGCGTTTGAGGAGTCGTAGGTGTTGGCGATAGGTAACCCATGTTTCAGACCCATATAGGAGAATAGACAGTACGATAGCTCTGTACACACTGATTTTGGTGCTTTGCCTCAGGTGCTTGTTGCTCCAGACTCTTTTGTGAAGCCTTCCAAATACACTATATGCCTTTGCTAATCTGTGATCTATCTCTTTATCATTCTTGGCATTTGAAGAGATGATGCTTCCCAGGTAGGTGAATTGCTGAACGGACAGATTTGCCTATGCTGACGTGGGGATGATGGTGTTCTTCCTGTGGTGCGGGCTGGTAGAGAACTTCTGTTTTCTTCAGGCTGACTTCCAGCCCAAACAGCTCTGCAGCTGTTGCAAAGCAGGATGTTATGCGCTGCAGGGCTTCTTCTGAATGGGCGACAAGGGCAGCATCGACAGCAAAAAGCAGCTCATGGACTAGATAGTTTAGAGCAGTGTCTCCCAACCTTTTTTGAGCCGTGGCACACTTTTAACATTAAAAAAATCCAGGGGCACACCACCAACCAAAATGACACAAAATGACACTCTAACACAGTAAAGAACGGCTGGGGGATGGTGGCCTGCTGGGAGCAGCTGCTGGGAGTTCCGAAGCCGGGGAGGGGGCGGAGCCAGGCTGCGCCATGCCCTGCCCCTTCTCCCCGGCTTCGGCTCTCCCACAGCTTCTCCAGCCTTGAGGGGGGGGGCAGAGCCAGGCCACGCCATGCCCTGCCCCCTCCCCCCAGCTTCAGCTCTCCTACAGAGGAGGAGCATGAGCGGTGGACGGGCTTCAGTGGGCGGGGCTCCTCCACGCAGCTTCAGCGAGCGAGGGGCGAGAGTCATGGTGCGAGTCATGGCGGATTGGAGGCTGGCTGGGGAAACAGCCGAAGGAGGCGGCACCCCGGTTCCTTCTTCTTTTTCTTCGCCACTGCCCGGCCCTTCCTTCTCCCCCAAGCAGCAGGAGTTCGGCAGGAGGGGGGAGGAAGGGGGGCAGAGAGCTTTTCTCGCGGCACAGCAGGAGGTCCGTCACGGCACACTAGTGTGCCACGGCACACTGGCTGAGAAAGACTGGTTTAGAGTCTTAGTGCGAGCCCTCAGATGGCTTAAGTTGAACAAGCTATCAGGAAGCAATATGGCCATCTGGAGAATCCAAGAAGGCCCAGCTTCTGAGTTACAAGGTAGCCAAAGGGAGCGTTCGTGGTT
Organism: Anolis apletophallus; assembly: GCA_030556195.1. Lineage (NCBI taxonomy): Eukaryota > Metazoa > Chordata > Lepidosauria > Squamata > Anolidae > Anolis > Anolis apletophallus. Next base: position 187,273,617 of record JARBWK010000001.1, on the reverse strand, counting down.
TGGCCACTGAGCAGATTTGGATTGTGAATTGCTCCTACGAGTTCCTTGCCATGCAGCAATATAAAGCAGTGAAGTTTTTCCTAGCATCAATGTGAATATATTTTTGCGGGATCAGGGTGTTGTGTTAAAAACACAGAAGGAAAGCCATTGAAAATGCCAACCCAGCTGGCATTCCTTGGCTCCTTCTATGGCTCAAATCCAGCAGCCCCCAGCCGGCCTTGGAGCCGTGCATTTGATCCCAGTGACCTCCAGACAGCACCCATAGCAACGCCCTTTTCCCATAGAGAAGGGCTTGCATAGTTTGCCATCAAAGCTGGCGGCCCTCGTTAAATTATTAACTTGTTTTCTCCTTGGATCTCTGCCATGACTTTGGACGGGTCGGAAGGGCTTTCTCTCTTTCTCTCTCAGAATGCAGTGCATTCAAGTTGTAACTTGGGCCCTTTAAGAAAGGGTGCCCTTCTCCTTCCAAGACACCGAGTGCTAATTCGTGCTTCTCAGGAATGTCTGTCCCATGACTTGACTTCCCTTCTCTGTATTCTTGAAAGTGAAATGAATTCTGGTTTCCCCTCCGGCTAATCTTTGCAGGGAGGAGAGGATTCTGTGGGTTAAAAGCAGGTGGGGGAAATTGGGACCCTTGAACTGAAAAATATCCTGAAACTAGTTTTTCCCCAAATGGTGCCAAAGTACAATTTGCCCTTCATATCCACAGATTCTGCATCCACACATTGCGCCATCCACAGTCTGAAAAAATATATATTTTTAACAAATCCAAAATGCATTCCTCAATTTGGCCATTTTATATTAGAGTCACCATTTTTCTACACCAGTGTTTCCCAGCCAGTGTGCCGTGAGCGATCATCAGGTGTGCCGTGGGAAATTGGAACCTCCAATACCCTTTCTTCCCCCTCCTGCCGAACACTTTTTCTTCTCCACTCGGGCTCCCTTCTTCCCAGCCTCATTCTGCTCGCTTTGCCTCACTTTGCTCTGGGGTGAGTCTGTGCTGTAGCGCCCGCATGGGTCACGTTTTCCCCCCTCCCCTCCTGAACACGCTCACGCTGCCCCCTCGGATCAAAAAGGTGGCAGAAGCGGCTGTGTAGAAGAAAAAGTAAGTGTTCGGCAGGAGGGGAAATAAAGGGCGCAAAGGGGAGGAAGAGGTCTGTCGAAAGCTGGCATGGGCAAACTTGGACCTTCCAGGTGTTTTGGACTCCAACTCCCACCATTCCTAGCAGCCTCAGGCCCTTTTCCTTTCCCCCCTCAGCCACTTAAGCAGGGAAGGGCCTCAGGCTGTTAGGAATGGTGGGAGTTGAAGTCCAAAGCACCCAGAGAGCCGAAGTTTTCCCATGCCTGTTTTAGGGACCTTAAAGTGGTGAGACTCCTTCCAACATTGTGATTCTGGATAGAAAACAAACAACAACATAACATAACATTGTTTGAGTCCACAGTGATCTCTGGGTGTAGGTGAACTACAACTTCCAAACTCAAGGTCAATTCCCAAGCAAACCCTTTCAGTACTTTCTGTTGGTAATGAGAGTTCAATATGCCAAGTTTGGTTCAATTCCATTGTTGCAAGAGTTCAGGATGCTCTTTGATTGTGTGTTAACTATAAATCCCAGAAACTGTAACTCCCAAATGTCAAGGTCTATTTTCCCCAAACTCCATCTGTATTCATATTGAGTATTTATGCCAAGTTTGGTCCTGATCCAAACATTGTTTGAGTCCACAGTGCTCTCTGGATATAGGTGAACTACAACTCCAAAACTCAAGGTCAATGCCCACCAAACTCTTGGTTATGGGAGTTCTGTGTGGAAAGTTTGTGTCTTTCTGCCATTCCTGCCAGGATATCTATGTTGTGTTTATCAAAACAGGCCCAGGTTTCACACTTAGTATATAAATACATTTTAAAACATATTAACTATATGTATTACTGTGTTAGAGTGTCATTTTGTGTCATTTTGGTTGGTGGTGTGCCCCAGGATTTTGTAAATGTAAAAAATGTGCCGCAGCTCAAAAAAGGTTGAAAAACACTGTTCTACACCACTGCATATACGAAATTTGAGCATCACACAGATTTTGGCATCCACAGGGGCACATGGAACCAAACCCAAGAAGATACCATGGACACATTATATCAGCATTTGCAGCTGTGGCATACTTTGTAGACATACATTATTTTGCAACACAGTGATTCAGCTTTACTAGCTAACCAGGGGCCGGAGAGATAGCACAGCGGTAACAACAGCTGTGCTGGCAATCTGAAGATCTGAAGATTGCAGAATCGAATCCCGGGCTGAGTTAGACGCCAGCTGTGAGCCCTGTCTACTGTTTACCCAAGCAGTTCAACAGCCCAGCTGTGAATTAACAACAAATTGGGGACCATAAAAGTGGGGAAGGACTTTTGCACAGACTTGTCTGAAATAGGCTGACGGAGAAGGGAGAGGCGGAAGTGGTGGAAACAAGAGGCTCCTGTCATGAGGATGGAACAACAGCACCCCCTTGTGACGTGATGACGCAATGACGCAGGGACATAACAACAATGATGTAATGGAGCATTCACACCCGATGACGCCCACCTGTATGACGCAGCCAGGAAAGAAGAAGTCCTTCTGAAAACTGTACTGTATTTGTCTATGTGTAATTGTATGTCTTTCCGACAGGGACTGTCTGTCGTATGTGTATTGTAATCCGCACTGAGTCCCCTTCGGGGTGAGAAGAGCGGAATAGAAATAAACAGTATTATTATTATTATTATTATTAAACCAACCCTTTATAAGAGATAATGACACATCCATAAATTGTAGTAACAAAATGCATGGGGACGCAACAAATGATAATAATAATAATAATAATAATAATTTTTTTTCAAACATTTGCAGTTGTGGCATACTTTGTAGACATACATTATTTTGCGACACAGTGATTCAGCTTTACTAGCAAACCAGGGGTTAAACCAACCCTTTATAAGAGATTATGACACATCCATAAATTGTAATAGCAAAATGCTTGGGGATATAACAACAACAACAACTAATAATAATAATAATGATAATAATAATAATGACTTAAAGATAGAACTGGGTCCCCCAGTGATGCAGCAGGTTAAATGGCTAAGCTGCTGAACTTGCTGACCGAAAGGTTGGCGGTTCAAATCCAGGGAGTGGGATGAGCTACCACTGTTAGTCCAGCTCCTGATAACCTAGCAGTTCAAAAACATGTAAATGTGAGTAGATCAATAGGTACTGCTTTGGTGGGAAGGTAACGGCACTCCATGCAGTCATGCTGGCCACATGACCTTGGAAATGTTTATGGACAATGCTGGCTCTTTGGCTTAAAAATGGACATGACCACCAACCCCCCAGAGTTGAGCATGACGAGACTTAATGTCAAGGGAAATCTTTACCTTTATTTTAAAAAGACAGAATTGCAAAGACTCTGGCACAAACCAGTAAAGGTGGTCCCAGTGATTGGCACACTGGGTGCAGTGCGTAAAGACCTTGGCCTGCACTTAATAACAATAGGTGCTGACCATCTGTCAGATGAAAAAAGCCACCCTACTTGGCTGTGCACATTGTTCGCCAATACATCACACAATCCTAGACACATGGGAAGTGTCTGACGTGTGATCAAATACTGAAACCAGCATAATGATCTTGTTTGCTGTGTACTAATCTTATTTTTCTATAATAATAATAATAATAATAAATTTATATTTCGCCTCTCTACTCAAGAGGACTCAGGGCGGATTCCAACACAAAACGGCAAACATTCAATGTCAAACATATACATTTAAAAAACCCTAATCAAACTTGGTACACATACCTCATATGTTGAAATTTCATTACTGGAGGGATTTGGGGGGAACTGCCCTTCCTTTCTGGGAGTTAGAGTTCACTCACAACCAGAGAAACGGTGACCTCCACCAATGATGGACCTGGACCACTCTTGGCACACAGAACCCCCATGACTAACTCAACCTACTTGACGGGTTTGAGGGGACTGACTCACCATAGTGGGAGTTGTAGTTTACTCTACAGCCAGAGAACACACTGAACCCCACTGATGATGCATCAAACTTGCCCAACATAATAAACTCTTAAGTACTGATAGAGTTTTTCGGGGATAACTTGGCAAGATGTGAGTTGGAGTTCACCCACAACCTTCTGCATTTTGTACAATTAAAAAATTTTTTTTTTCCAAATAACCTGGGCAATGCTGGGTACCCAAGCTAGTCTTATATTAAAACATTAAGCATAAGTTATATAAACACACATAACAATCATTAAAATATCTATTAAATATTAAACAGCCAGTGAAGCTAGCAAGCCAACCATACCAAGGGAGCCAAGACCAACGAAGATTAGGGCATGAGAGCAATATCCGTGAGATGGTGTATTGATTGCATGTAAACTTCTAATTCTCCTCCCCTCCATATGCTATTGAACAGAGATGAGTTTTTAATTGTTTGACTTGTGTGTTTTCCGGACTGTATGGCCATGTTCCAGAAGCATTATCTCCTGACGTTGCGCCTGCATCCTCAGAGGTTGTGAGGTCTGTTGAACTGGGAATTATTTGGCCCTCCAGACTGCATGTTGGACTGTAACATTCAGGATCCATCATCCTAGGCTATGTTAGCTAGAGCAGTGTTTCCCAATCAGTGTCCCGTGGCACACTAGTATGCCGTGAGCGATCATCAGGTGTGCCGTGGGAAATTGGAACCTCCAATACCCTTTCTTCCCCCTCCTGCCAAACACTTTTTCTTCTCCACTCGGGCTCCCTTCTTCCCAGCCTCGCTCTGTTCGCTTTCCCTCGCTTTGCTCTGGGGTGAGTCTGCGCAGTAGCGCTCGCACGGGTCACGTCTTCCCCCCTCCCCCCTTCCCTCCTGAACATGCTCACGCTGCCCTCTCAGATCAAAATGGTGGCAGAAGCGGCAGTGTAGAAGAAAAAGTAAGTGTTCGGCAGGAGGGAGAAGAAAGGGCGTGAAGGGTAAGGGGAAGAGGTCTCTGTCGAAAGCTCGCATGGGCAAACTTGGACCTTCCAGGTGTTTTGGACTCCAACTCCCACCATTGCTAGCAGCCTCAGACTCTTTTCCTCCCCCCCCCAGCCATTTAAGCAGGAAAGGGCCTCAGGCTGTTAGGAATGGTGGGAGTTGAAGTCCAAAGCAGCCAGAGGGCCGAAGTTTTCCCATGCCTGTTTGAGGGACCTTAAAGTGGGGAGCCTCCTGCCAACTTTGTGATTCTGGATAGAAAACAAACAACAACATAACATTACATAGTTTGAGTCCACACTGCTCTCTGGGTGTAGGTGAACTACAACTTCCAAACTCAAGGTCAATTCCCAAGCAAACCCTTTCAGTACTTTCTGTTGGTAATGAGAGTTCAATATGCCAAGTTTGGTTCAATTCCATTGTTGCAAGAGTTCAGGATGCTCTTTGATTGTGTGTGAACTATAAATCCCAGAAACTGTAACTCCCAAATGTCAAGGTCTATTTTCCCCAAACTCCATCTGTGTACATTTTGGGCATATTGAGTATTCATGCCAAGTTTGGTCCTGATCCAACATTGTTTGAGTCCAGAGTGCTCTCTGGATATCGGTGAACTACAACTCCAAAACTCCAAAACCCAAGGTCAATGCCCACCGAACTCTTATAGTATTTTCTCTCGGTTATGGGAGTTCTGTGTGGGAAGTTTGTGTCTTTCTGCCATTCCTGCCAGGATATCTATGTTGTGTTCATCGAAACAGGCCCAGGTTTCACACTGAGTTTATAAATACATTTTAAAACATATTAACTATATGTATTAATGTGTTAGAGTGCCATTTTGTGTCATTTTGGTTGGTGGTGTGCCCCATGATTTTGTAAATGTAAAAAGTGTGCCGTTACTCAAAAACGTTTGGGAAACACTGAGCTAGGGGATGCCGCTATTTGCAGTTCAACAACATTTGGATGGCATGATTCCCATCTCTCTCTCTCTTAAATCAGAGTTTCTCAAACTCTGCTCCCCCATATGTTTGGATTTCAGCTTCCACAATTTCTAACAGCTGCTAAACTAGCTGGGATTTCTGGGGACTGAAGGCCAAAACACCTGGAGGAGCAGAATTTTACAAACAATGCCTAATCTAAGGGTTGTTCACACTACAAAGCTATAGCATTATAAGTCTAGTTTTAATTGCCATGGTAACATCCTATGGCATTCGGAGGTATGCAGCTTATTGAGGCATTGGAGAGAAATCAAAATGCATTTTGAAGCCATTTCGGATAAGCAAGAATGGCAAAGTATCCTATTTCTCTGTAAAGCAGAAGTGGTTGATTGTTAGGAATTAGAAGGATATATGAAAAGTAAATATTTTGGCCCCAAATAATCTTTTAGGGATTTTGTTTTGTGGTGTGTCATCATCATAATCAAAAACATCATTAGATGCCGTTTTTTAAAGCATCAGAATAAGACTTTTTTAAACAACACAAAAAAGCAGAAGACAAATTCCCAATCACCTCCTATAGTAAAAAAATATCTCTCCTGAGCCTATAATCACACTTGGGGGGGGGGGGGGGAATAAAGTGGGAAGATGCCCACAATTCATCTTATAGGTCACCTGAGTGCAGTATTTTGAGGGCAGGGGGCTCACAGAAACAACTCTAGGATCCATGGGCTGTACTTTTCCCTATTTCTTGCTCAAGAACGGAAAACAAAATGTTGGAGGACAGGAAAAGAGATTTAAAAATGGGCTCTAAGCCAACCTCAAAAACTGTGGCATAGACACTGAGAACTGGAAAGCCCTGGCCCTTGAGCGCTCTAACTGGTTGTCAGCTGTGACCAGCAGTGCTGCAGGGCACAAATGGAGGGCGAAAGGGAGAAACATGCCAAGAGGAAGGTGCGTCTGGGACCGCCTCCCACCTGGAAACCGATGCCCTCACTGCGGGAGAACATGCAGGTCAAGAATAGGACTCCACAGTGACCCACAGTGACCCAGGTGCCCAAGACCAAAGGGTCTGCCTCCGCCCCTCCCCACCCCCGGCTCCGCCCCTCCCCGCCCCGCCCCTCTCCCTCGCCGGATTGAATGCAGGGTGAGGAGGAGAAAGAGGCGCCCACCCGCCGCGCGTCCTGCACGCCGCCCACCCCTTTTCGGCGGGGCTGGCATGACACAAGGGAGGGGCGGTGGCGCGGCTTCTCTCCGCCTCCCTGGCTTGGCGTCGCCAGGCAGGGAGGAGGAGGCAGAGAGAATTCGTGCCGCCGGCCCTCCTCCCTTGCGTCGTCACGCCCCTTTCAGGCCGACTTTAGGAGGGAGGGCGGATCGGCTCCGTGCCGACGAGGAGGGGCAGAATCAGTGGTGGAGCCGATCCTCCCTCCCTCCTAAAGCAGAGCCGAGGAGAGCAGAGCAAAGGGAGGGGGCGACCGCGCATGCGCCCTTTTTTTTAAAAAAAATCAATTTTTAAAATTTGGGGGGGGGTCCCGATCTGCTGCTCCCCCAAAAAAGTGCCGCCTGAGGCCATGGCCTAGGGTGGCCTTATGGGTAATCCGGGCCTGCATGTAACCCAGCCAAGCCAGGGAGGAGGCAGAGAGGAGTCCCGCCACCGCCCCTCCTCCCTTGCCTGGCGACGCAAGGGAGGAGGGGCGGCAGCGCGGCTTCTCTCCACCTCCCTGGCTTGGCGTCGCCAGGCAGGGAGGAGGAGGCGGAGAGAACCCGCGCCGCCGGCCCTCCTCCCTTGCGTCGTCACGCCACACAAGGGAGGAGGGGCGGCGGCGTGGGTTCTCTCCGCCCCTCCCTGCCCCCCAGCTCCGCCTCTCTCCACCTTCTCACCGGCGTGAAGAGGAGGAGGATAGAAAGCCCTACCCCCGGAGCCGATGCGGGGCCTCCCCACAGCTGCTCCTCCCTCCCTCCCTCAGCCACCATGCCGGCCTGAGAAGTGGCCGAAATCGCCCTTTTCAGGCCGGCTTTAGGAGGGAGGGAGGATCGGCTCCGCGCCGGCGAGGAGGCGGGGGCGGAACCAGAGGCGAGGAGGGGCGGAGTCAGGGGCGGAGCCGATCCTCCCTCCCTCCCTCCTAAAGCAGAGCCGAGGGGAGCAGAGTAAAGGGAGGGGGTGGCTGCGCATGCCCCCTTTTTTATTATTTTTTGGGGATTTTTTTAAAATTGGGGGGTCCAGATCGGCTGCCCCCCCAAAAGTGCCGCCCGAGGCCATGGCCTAGGGTGGTCTTATGGGTAATCTGGGCCTGCAGTCACCTACATACCCACTGTCAGGACACAGCACTTGGTGGACAATCTTACTTGGACAATGAGGGATCGCCTAAGTAAGTAAGGAATAGCTTGCTAAGATGTACAGTACTCTGTTATTTTTTTTACCCTGTAAAACTACCATAAATCCCTTTTTGGATGTCATGGACTTGCCACAAGAAAAATCACATCTTCTTGGAATTCGGTAAAGTGCCAACTGATCACTTGCTCTTGGCTTTCTCCTTCTTACTGATTCCAAAGAACAAAATCCTTTCCTCTTCCTCTCTAAATTCCACATGTCATGGGAAATTTCTCTCAACATATGAACACATTGTGAGGAGGGGGTCACTCGATAGGGTTGCGGGCAGATCATTAGGGAGGGTGGTCCAGCTGGATGTTGTTGCTGCTGCTGCTGCTGCTTTGGGTCAAGTTGCCATAAGAGCAAAGGTGAAGCTGCCTTTGAAAGTACATTATTTTAATTAGAAAATCACTCATATTTTATAGCCAAGAATGAACAACATGGACAAATCTGTAGAATCTGTAGAATAAATATGCTTATCAGGAGTGACCATTCAATTCTTAATCTGGTATTGCAGAACTAGTAAAAAAAAAAAAACAACTTGGAAGAATGATTCTGGACTGCAACTCCCAGTAATCCTCACCTGCCCAACCTCAATGAGGAATGCTGGGAGATGCAGCTGAGAAACATTCCCATCCGTACTTTCAAAGATGAAGCACAACTTTTGGTAAAATGTTCAGCTGAAGAGTTTTTGTTACCACTTTTCTGCAACACAATTTGACTAGGTACCCTTTCCTGGTGGACACTGCTGACTGGGGATGATGGAGAGTTGCAGGCCAACCTATGTACCAGATAGGAGAATGGTCAATGCGTTAGGACTTTTATCATGTGAACCCGATATTCGGAAGGAGACTGGCAGTAAAATGCGCCACGGTGCTGTGTGATAGCGATGCAATGCCAGTTTGCTTTCCTTGTGCAATATCTCACTTCTAAACTCCAGAGAGCCAATTGATGGAGGTCCGTTTTGATGTTTATTGAGGTACAAAAGGATGACAATTTCAAGCAAAACTGCAACGAGGAATCTTTCTTCTAATTATCACAGCCTCAGTCCCATGGTCCAGGGGCAACTTGCGATGGTAGTGGGACTGTCATATAATATACACTGTCATATAATCCAGTATTGAAATTGAACACAAAGTTTGGAGGGTCTTGCCCTGGAGGGAGAGAGCCTGCAGACCCACCAATGAGGATGCGTTTATTCTGGCGAGAAAAGAAGCACCCAAAAAGAAATTTCCCTAATTTTCCCAAATAAATAATACTGTTTATTTATTTCTATTCTGCTCTTCTCCCCCCGAAGGGGACTCAGTGCGGATTACAATACACATACGATAGACAGTCCCTGTCGGAAAGACATACAATTACACATAGACAAATACAGTGCAGTTTTTTTAGAAGGACCTCTTCTTTCCTGGCTGCGTCATACAGGTGGGCGTCATCGGGTGTGAATGCTCCATTACATCATTGTTGTTATGTCCCTGCGTCATTGCGCCATCACGTCACAAGGGGGTGCTGTTGTTCCATCCTCATGACAGGAGCCTCTTGTTTCCACCACTTCCACCTTTCCCTTTTCCGTCAGCCTATTTCAGACAAGTCTGTGCAAAAGTCCTTCCCCACTTTTATGGTCCCCAATTTGTTGTTAATTCACAGCTGGGCTGTTGAACTGCTTGGGTAAACAGTAGACAGGGCTTACGGCTGGCGTCTAACTCAGCCCGGGATTCGATCCTGCAATCTTTACCAAAGTCTTAGAAAATGCCACCGAGTTGTTTTATTGCGATCCAGTTGGAACGGATGTCAAACTGCAATCATTTGCCCAAGTTGACATAAAGCACAAGGCTTGTTGTTCCTTCCGCATTCCTGGAGTTCTTTTTATGGCCTCATAATTCAGTCAAAATTTGCCTCCCCACTTAATGTGGTACCGTTATCTCCTACTTGACAGATGCAACTGTCTTTCGGGCTGCAAAGGTCGGCAGCAGGCTACACTTAAAGGTCGAGCACCCACCTCGACCCGGGCAGGCCTCAAACTCAGGACCTACTTGTCAGAGAGATCTTATGCAGCTGACACTTAGCCAACCACGCCACATTCCCGGTGCCGATTTAGCACAGGACTATGGCTACATCTACACTGCCATATAAAATCCAGATTATCTGCTTTGAATTGTTTTCAAGGTGCTGGTATTGACCTTTAAGGCCTTGTATGGTCTAGGGCCGGCGTACCTGAGTGACCGCCTCACCCCATATGTTTCCCCGAGATCACTGCATTCGGAAGAACAGAACCTCCTGTCAGCCCCGTCGATTCATTCCTGCCGGCTGTCTACGACGAGATCGAGAGCCTTCTTTGTGGCAGCACCATCCCTATGGAACTCCATGCCGGATGAGGCCCGTGCCATCAAGGAACTGGTTCCGTTTCGGAGAGCTTGTAAGACATTCCTGTTCAGACAAGCTTTTACTCTCACTGGTCCTTGAGGATAGATGCTAAGTCTAGAATTTTAACTGTAGATGCTCTGTAGATGCTTGTTTTTATGTGTAGTTGTTGTTTTTATGCTTTTAGTATTGCTGTGTTAAATTGAATTGGATGTTTTTATATCTCTTCTGTAAACCGCCCCGACCCTGCTGGAAGGAGCGGTATATAAGAGTGAACAATAAATAAATAAATAAACTGCATTGTATGGCGGTGTAGAAGGGGCCTATGACTCTAGATCTGGATCCCTGCTCAGCCATGTAACCTACTGGCTGACCTTGGGCAAGTCACACTCTCTCAGGGCCCTTCACATAGCCATGTAACCAGGCCTGGATCAAGCCCTTTTGCCGCCCAAGGCCAAAGGGTCTGCCTCCGCCCCTCCCCCAGCTCCGCCCCTCCCCACCCCCACCTCCTTGCTGGATTGAAGGAAGGAGGACGGGGCGAGGAGGAGAAAGAGGCGCCCTCCTGCCACGCATCCTGCGCGCTGCCCGCCCCTTTTCGGCGGGGCTGGCGCGACGCAAGGGAGGAGGGCGGCGGTGCGGCTTCTCCCTGCCTGGCAACGCCAAGCCAGGGAGGAGGCAGAGAGGAGTCTCACCGCCGCCCCTCCTCCCTTGCGTGGTGTGATGATGGCAAGGGAGGAAGGGCAGCGGCACGGCTTCTCTCCACCTCCCTGGCTTGGCGTCGCCAGGCAGGGAGAAGCCGCCCCGCCGCCCCTCCTCCCTTGCGTCGTCACGCCACGCAAGGGAGGAGGGGCGGTGGCGCAGCTTCTCCCCGCCTCCCTGGCTTGGCGTTGCTAGGCAGGGAGGAGGCGGCGGAGAGAATTCGCGCCGCCGCCCCTCCTCCCTTGTGTGGTGTGATGATGGCAAGGGAGGAAGGGCAGCGGCACGGCTTCTCTCCACCTCCCTGGCTTGGCGTCGCCAGGCAGGGAGAAGCCGCACCGCCCCCGCCGCCTCCTCCTCCCTTGCGTCGTCACGCCACGCAGGGAGGAGGGGCGCGGCTTCTCTCCGCCTCCTGGCTTGGCGTTGCCAGACAGGAAAGGAGGCGGAGAGGTCGCGCCCGGCCCTCCTCCCCTGCGTCGTCACGCCCCTTTCAGGCCGACTTTAGGAGGGAGGGCGGATCGGCTCCGTGCCGACGAGGAGAGGCGGAATCAGTGGTGTCGCCGATCCTCCCTCCCTCCTAAAGCAGAGCCGAGGAGAACAGAGCAAAGGCAGGGGGCAGCCGTGCATGCGCCTTTTTTAAAAAAAAAAGCAAATGTATTAAAAAAATTTGGGGGGGGTCCCGATCTGCTGCCCCCCACCAAAAGTGCCGCCTGAGGCCATGGCCTAGGGTGGCCTTATGGGTAATCCGGGCCTGCATGTAACCCAGAATATCAGAGCAGATAATCCACAATTTCTTCTTTGAGCTGGAATATCTGAGTCCACACTGCCAGATAATCCAGTTCAATGTAGATTTTATACAGCTGTATGGAAGGGATCTCAGGTACAGTGGAAGATGGCAACAAGCTCCTTTGAACTAAACTCTACAACTTGGCACACAGCAACAATTTAACAACAGTTTCACCCAGGTTCTCTCTTATAGCTACATTAAAAAGCCTTGCAAAAAAAAAAAAAGGGACCAGCAATCCCTCTGCATGCACAGATCCCAATCCTGTCAACACTGCAAGTCATGATTTTCATTTCTCAACACTACTGGATTAGAGTGTGAAATTGGTGCATTTGAAAGCTGCATCGACAGTAGTGCAAGTCTCCCAGAAGAGTCCTTTGCTGCCACTTGAGACTCTTCCTCCTTGGTGAGCTTCAAAAATCTGCAAATTGTTTTTTTGTTCATGGTTGCAGTCAAATCCGCTTAGGTCTCCCTCCGTTCCTCTCTCAACACACTTCCAGTCAGAACGGTGATGTCAGACCTCATCCTTTACAATTAAGGATGACCTGTCTTTCTAGCTGACCTTGATTTCCCATTAATCAGAGTTCATTGTTAGGGGTCAAGCCACTAAACAGGGGAGCATCTGGCTCGTAACAGCTGGGCACTGGAAGCAGGCCCCCTTCCAATATCATTACAATCCTATTATTTTCCCAAGAATATAAAAATAACGGGCCATTCTCATCTCAAAAGAATCCACCTGACTTCATTCTTCCCCCTGGGATGGGACCATGACATACTGTGAAAACTGAACTAGCGTTGTTTTGCAACTGGAGACAGCTTTTCAGAGAACCGACAATGGTCTCAAAGAGCATTCAGATTCTGCCAATGAACGGTGGGCTTTTGGCATCCATTGGGATTTGGTTCAAACATTTGTAGATCAGGGGTCCCCAAGCTAAGGCTCGTGAGCCAGATGTGCCCCTCCAAGGTCATTTACCCAGCCTGCAAACTAAACTTGAGACTTAGGGTCACAATAAGTCTGAAACAACTTGAAGGCAGGGGCGGTCTTACCTATACGGGGGGTAATCGGCTGTGTAGGGCGCCACCTGGGAGGGGAGCCTCACCCCGCCCATGCAGCCCCGCCCCACCACCACGCTGTCCACGCTGGCCGCGGTGGCCGCACCGGCCGCGCCTCCGCATGCACGGAGATTTTCCCAGAAGCTCCAGGTGCTACAGCGCCTGTAGGAGCTTCTGCGCATGCGCGAAGCTCCGCGCATGCACACCTCCAACTTTGGAGGCAGTGCGCATGTGTGGAGATTCGCGCATGCACACTGGCTCCAAAGCTGGATGCGCGCTCGGGAGCCAGTGCGCATGCGCAGAGATTCACGCATCTGGCTCCAGAGCGTGATTTGCGCCGGAAGCCACAGGGGGCACCAAAATAATATTCGCTTACCCCCCCGGGATAGGTAGGACCGCCCCTGCTTGAAGGCAAACAACAACAGCAATCCTAATGAACTTGACTATCTCATCAGTCAAAAGCAGGCCCACATTTCCCATTGAAATAATGGTAAAGTTTATCTTGGTTAAAACTGCTCTTCATTTTAAGCATTGTTTTGTTCTTTCATGTTTTTTTGCACTTCAAACAAGATATGTGTAGAGTGCATGAGAATTTGCTCATGTCTTTTTCAAACTATAGTCTGGCTCTCCAACAGTCTATGGCAGTGTTTTTCAACCTTTTTTGAGCCGCGGCACATTTTTTACATTTACAAATTCCTGGGGCACACCACCAACCAAAATGACACAAAATGACACTCTAACACAGTAATACATGTAGTTAATATGTTTTTAAATGTATTTATATATTCCTGACTGTGAGAGCCGTTCAGCAGGGGAACTCTCTGCCCTGGAGTGTGGTGGAGGCTCCTTCTTTGGAGGATTTTAAGCAGAGGCCATCTGTCAGGGGTGCTTTGAAGGCAATTTTCCTGCATATTGGGTGAAAGAGGCCCACGAGGTCTCCTCCAACTCTAGGATTCTATGAATCTCTGGCTATTCCAAAGGAATTCCAGCCTGTGAAGGCCAGAGAGCAAAGCTAAAGGGGAAAGGAAGTCAAGAGGCAGGACTGGGCTGTCTGGCTCTTCCAAAGGGATCCGACTCTCTTATGGTCAGATATGGGAGCTGAAGAGGCAGGAGGGGAGGCCAAACACAGAGGAAGAAGAAGAAGGCAAGAGGCAGGGCAGGGGTATCTCTGGAGGGGGGGGGAGCAAGCAGGGATCACCAGCATTGAGGCCAGGCTATTGAAAACACAGCTGCGCTGGGCAGGGCGTGTCTCTAGGATGGAGGACCACCGCCTCCCAAAGATACTCTTTGGTGAACTTGTCACGAGTCAGCATAAGAGAGGCGCCCCAAAAAGAGATACAATGACTCCCTGAAATAACACCTCATTCTTGGCCAGATTGATCACCAACAATGGTCCACCCTGGTCTCACATTGGGAGGCATGGAGACGCGCTATCCACAGTGCTGCGGCCTCTTTTGAGAAGTCACGCCGAACGAGTCTCGAAGTGAAATGACAACGCAGAAAGAACCGCAACTTGGAAACAACCTCACCCAAGGAGACTTTCTGCTGTGCTTTCTGCAACCGGACTTGCCTATCTCGGATTGGCCTTTTTAGTCATCAACGCGCTTGTAGAAAGCATGGGACGAGTCCTTCCTGAATCTTCGTTCGCAAAGAAAAGCCAAGAAGAGAAAAAAGTAGAAGAGGGCTCAGTCTTCTCTTCTCCAAACTGATCATCCTCTCCGTCAGATATTCCTGAAAGGGCTTGGCTTCCAGACCTTTTGGTACCTCTTGTCTAGGCACGTTACAGATAGAGAGGAGACATGATAGTCATCTTTATATCTCTGAAAGGACGTCACATAGAACAGGGCTGTCCAACTTCTACCGGACCGGGGGCCTGAATTCCGGTCACTGATCACCTGGGGGGCCTTAGGGTCTGCCTCCGCCCCCAGCTCCGCCCCGCCCCTCCCCCCACCCCGCCCCTGCTCTGGCCCTGCCCCCTCCACCAGCTCCGCCCCCTCGCCGGGCTCCAATTTACTTACAATTACTAGTTGCATTATTAATTATAAAATAAATAAATAAAAGAGACTAACAAGGGGCTGCAAAGGCACCTTCCCCCACCCCTCATGTTGCTGTGCTTCAGATTTAAACATGTTTTCATAGAATCATAGAGTTGGAAGAGACCTCATGGGCCATCCAGTCCAACCCCTGCCAAGAAGCAGGAAAATTGCATTCAAACATCCCTGACAGATGGCCATTCAGCCTCTGTTTAAAAGCCTCCAAACAAGGTGCCTCCACCACAGTCCTGGTGTAAAAGTGTAAAAACTCCATTCTAAACCCCACCAATGATGGAATTAACCAATCTTGGCACACAGAACTCCCATGACCAACAGGAAATACTGGAAGGCTTTGGTGGGCATTAACCTTGAGTTGTAGAGTTGTAGTTCACCTCCATCCAGAGAGCACTGTGGAATCAAATAATGATAAATCTGGACCAAACTTGGCATGAAGACTCAATATGCCCAAATGGGAACACTGGTGGATTTGGGGGAAAATAGACCTTGACATTTGGGAGTTGTAGTTGCTGGGATTGGTAGTTCGCCTACAATCAAAGAGCATTCTGAACTCCATCAATGATGGAATTGAACCAGTCTTGGCACACAGAACTCCCCTGACCAACAGAAAATACTGGAAGGGTTTAGTTGGCACTGACCTTGAGTTGTGGAGTTGTAGTTCACCTCCATCCAGAGAGCACTGTGGACTCAAATAATGATAAATCTGGACCAAACTTGGCATGAAGACTCAATATGCCCAAATGGGAACACTGGTGGATTTGGGGGAAAATAGACCTTGACATTTGGGAGTTGTAGTTGCTGGGATTAGTAGTTCGCCTACAATCAAAGAGCATTCTGAACTCCATCAATGATGGAATTGAACCAGTCTTGGCACACAGAACTCCCCTGACCAACAGAAAATACTGGAAGGGTTTAGTTGGCACTGACCTTGAGTTGTGGAGTTGTAGTTCACCTCCATCCAGAGAGCACTGTGGACTCAAATAATGATAAATCTGGACCAAACTTGGCATGAAGACTCAATATGCCCAAATGGGAACAAATTTGGGAGAAAATAGACCTTGACACTGGGATTGGTAGTTTACAATCAAAGAGCATTCTGAACTCCATCAAATGGAATTGAACCAGTCTTGGACAGAATGACCAACAGAAAATTGGAAGGGAGTGGCACTGACCTTGAGTTGTGGAGTTGTAGTCCATGCACTGTGGACTCAAATAATGATAAATCTGGTTGGCATGAAGACTCAATATGCCCAAATGGGAACACACCTTGACATTTGGGAGTTGTAGTTGCATTCAATCAAAGAGCATTCTGAACTCCATCAATGATGGAATTGAACCAGTCTTGGCACACAGAACTCCCCTGACCAACAGAAAATACTGGAAGGGTTATTTGGCACTGACCTTGAGTTTTGGAGTTGTAGTTCACCTTCCATCCAGAGAGCACTGTGGACTCAAATAATGATGGATCTGCAGAAGCAGGAACGGATGCCCCGCCCTCCGGTTCGCAGCGGTTTGCATCGGCGCCGGCGAGAGAGGGACAAGGGGGCGGTGCAGGGAGGAGGAGCTGGCTCACTTCCTCCTCCCTGCACCGCCCCCTTGTCCCTCTCTCGCCGGCGCCGATGCAAACCGGATCGCATCGGTGCCGGCGAGAGAGGAAAGAAGGGGGCAGTGCAGGCAGGAGGAAGAGAGCCAGCTCCTCCTCCCTGCACCGCCCCCTTGTCCCTCTCTCGCCAGCGCCGATGCAAACCGGATCGCATCGGCACCGGCGAGAGAGGGAAGAAGGGGGCGGTGCAGGGAGGAGGAGCTGGCTCACTTCCTCCTCCCTGCCCCGCCTCCCCCCCCCCGGGCCGCCATTTTTTTAAAAAAAATTAATTAAGAATTCTTGCAGGAGGGTAGTGGGGGCTGTGTCCAACAGGCTGGGGGCCATGTACGGCCCGCGGCCGCCTGTTGGACAGCCCTGGCATAGAAAATTAAGTCTAGGGGAAACATTCTTGCGGAAGACTTGGTACTGATAAGTCAGTGATATGGTGCCTGAATGTTTTGGTTGAATCCCTAATTATTATAAATCTTTACTTGTGTAAGGTAAGAGACAGCATGAAGAATCGGGGTGGGGTGGGGAGTATGTTAGCAGGCTGGCCTCTGGCTTTAAGGAGGATGGTTTCAAGAATTCAGCTCAGCCTTGGTTCATGAGAGGCACCTGGTGGGAAAATATCTATACGAGTTGAACAGTGCATAAGAAGGAGACGTTTGTCTTTTGTATTGGATCCCCGACGTAGGCATAGACCAGTTGCTGTGCTGCATGAATTGGCCAAATTGGGGTCTTCCCCGTTGCTTTTCCTGTGGTTACTACAATGAAAAGAGGAAACTGGGTATTGTATATCTTGCTTTCTATTCACATCTACTGCTTTGCTGAAAATACATTTCTTTCTTTATTCATCAATCACCAGTGTGCTTATTATTTCTGGATCTACAAGAACTACTGTAATTTGCAATTTGAGAAAACATGAAGCAAGCTTGTTTTCTGCTGATATGGAGATTAAAACATGCACCAATAAATTCTTAATTACAAGAAAAGGGATTGTGCGCAAATATAGCATTTTTTCTAACATAAGAGTTGCTCCATAGTGGAATGCACTTCTTTAGAGCAGTGTTTTTCAACCTTTATCGAGCCGTGCCACATTTTTTACATTTACAAAATCCTGGGCCACACCACCAACCAAATTGACACAAAATGACACTCTAACACAGTAATACATATAGTTAATATGTTTGTAATTGTATTTATACACTCTGTGTGAAACCTGGACCTGTTTCGATGAACACAACATAGAAATCCTGACAGGAATGGTAGAAAGACACAAACTTCCCACACAGAACTCCCATAACCAAGAGAAAATGCTATAAGAGTTTGGTGGGCATTGACCTTGAGTTTTGGAGTTGTAGTTCACCTATATCCAGAGAGCACTGTGGACTCAATGTTGGATCAGGACCAAACTTGGCATGAATACTCAATATGCCCAAAACTGAACACAGAAGGAGTCTGGGGAAAATAGACCTTTACATTTGGGAGTTATAGTTTCTGGGATTTATAGTTAATACACAATCAAAGAGCATCCTGAACCCTTGCAACAATGGAATTGAACCAAACTTGGCATATTGAACTCTCATTACCAACAGAAAGTACTGAAAGGGTTTGCTTGGGAATTGACCTTGAGTTTGGAAGTTGTAGTTCACCTACACCCAGAGAGCACTGTCGACTCAAACTATGTCATGTTATGTTGCTGTTTGTTTTCTATCCAGAATCACAATGTTGGAAGGAAGCTCACCACTTTAAGGTCCCTAAAACAGGCATGGGAAAACTTCGGCCCTCTGGATGCTTTGGACTTCAACTCCCACCATTCCTGACAGCCTGAGGCCCTTTCCTGCTTAAGTGGCTGAGGGGGGGGGGGAGGGAAAAGGGCCTGAGGCTGCTAGGAATGGTGGGAGTTGGAGTCCAAACAGCTGGAAGGTCCAAGTTTGCCCATGCCAGCTTTTGACGGAGACCTCCCCCTCCCCCTTCCCCTTCACGCCCTTTCTCCGCCCTCTTGCCGAACACTTACTTTTTCTTCTACACTGCCACTTCTGCCGCCATTTTGATCTGAGGGGGCAGCGTGAGCGTGTTCAGGAGGAGAGGGGGGAGGGAGGAAGACGTGACCTGTGCGGGCGCTACTGCGCAGACTCACCCCAGAGCAAAGCGAGGCAAAGCGAGCAGAGCGAGGCTGGGAAGAAGGGAGCCCGAGTGGAGAAGAAGAAGTGTTTGGCAGGAGGGGGAAGAAAGGGTATTGGAGGTTCCAATTTCCCACGGCACACCTGATGATTGGAAAAAAGTATCAGAACACCAATTGGTAGGTGGCCAGAAGACTTCGCAGACATCGTCCGCATAACCATTTCTCCGGATTGGGGACGCCACGGAGCCCAAGATTGTTTTTGACGGCGGGTCTGCCTTCTACTCCCTTACTGGATTACAAACACCCATCGGGGTGGGATTACAAATACCCACTGGGGTTCAATATTATTTCTACTGCGGTGTTACTCCGTTCTTTCGTCCCACCTACCAATTGATGAACTTACCCTATTTGACATTGATGTCTATGTGAGCTATTTCAAATGTGGGATTGAATTTTAGTTAAGTTTTGGCACCCGACTTGGGTTGATCTATTTAATTTGCCTGAAACTCCTTCGGAGTAAAACATTCAATACAAAATACTTTGAAAATTCAGTGTTCTGATACTTTTTTTCTGGTTCCACAGTGACCACACCCGTTGTGTTTTATTGTACCACACCTGATGATTGCTCACGGCACACTAGTGAGCCACGGCACACTGGTTGGGAAACTCTGGGTTACTGGACTCTGCATGGATACCAAAATCCATGGATACTCAGATCCCATCATAGTTGTGGGGTCCCCCAGGGGGCCATCCTCTCCCCCTTATTATTCAACGTTTATATGCGCCCCCTGGCCCAGCTGGCCCGCGACTTTGGTCTGGAGTGTTATCAGTATGCGGATGACACCCAGCTTTTGCTGAGAATGGACGGCAGGCCGGACTCCGTACCCGATTGTTTCCATCTATGCCTTGAAGCCGTGACTGGTTGCCTGCGTGCCAGCCGGCTGAAGGTGAACCCGTCAAAGACGGAGATCCTGTGGCCTGGTCGGCCTGGCCTGGGTGGGTGCCGGTTGCCTACCCTGGATGGCGAGCGGCTTAACCCATCGCCATCGGTTAAGAGCTTGGGGGTTGTGTTGGACTCCTCGCTGACCATGGAGGCTCAGGTCTCCGTGGTCAGCAGGACGTCATTCTTTCACCTCCGGCAGGCTAGGCGACTGGCACCCTACCTGTCCAGGGACGACCTGGCCACGGTAATCCAAGCGACGGTCATCTCGAGATTAGACTACTGTAATGCCCTCTACGTTGGCCTTCCCTTGTCGACAATCCGGAAACTCAAGCTAGTGCAGAATGCCGCTGCTCGCTTGCTGGCGGGAACGCCAGTGAGGGAGCACATCACACCTATCCTCCGGCAACTGCACTGGCTTCCTATTGAGTACCGAATTGCCTTCAAGGTGTTGGTTTTGACCTTTAAAGCCTTGCACGGCCTAGGGCCTGCGTACCTGAGGGACCGCCTTACCCCGTATTCTCCCCCGAGATCACTGCGCTCAGATGAACAGAATCTGTTGTCAGTGCCATCAATCCGCTCCTGCCATCTATCGACGATTAGACAGAGAACTTTTTCCGTAGCGGCGCCGGTGCTCTGGAACGCCCTCCCGGACAGTGCCCGAGCTATCTCGGAACTGGCCCCTTTTCAGAGGGCTTGTAAGACGGCCCTTTTTGGCCTAGCCTTCAATTAGGCACACCGGACTAAGAACTATGTCGCATGTCCTCCCATACCTGTGTGGTGATGTAATGTGTTTTAAATGTGTTTTATGTTTTTTACGCTTTTAATGTAGGGCTACATGCCGACATGTGGTGACATGTTGCCCGTTATATTTGTTGTTATCCGCCCCGAGCCTGCTGGGAGGAGCGGAATACAAAAATGAACAATAAATAAATAAATATACAATGGTATAGTAAAATGGTGCCCCTGATCTAAAGCTATTGTTTAGATCCCCCCCCTCCCCCGAAATTCAAGGTGTGTATGGTTGGATCTGTGGAAATAGAGAACCATTGTACAGGCGAGGGTGATTCTAATAGCAGAGGTAGAGCTTGTGAACTTGCACATGCTCCATAGATTTGCTTGCAAAAAGGGAATTTCCTTTCTGCTCGGCCTTTCACACCCTCCTTCCCCACCTGTCTCCCATTCTGCAACCAGTTGCCATGCTTGGGCAAACTCCGCTCTTCACAACTGTCCCCTGTACAGTTGTCTCTTTATGAGAGGTGCTTGGAAACAGTTGTCATGCTCCCTCTCACCCAGGAAGAGTGGTGGAGGGGGACAGCTTTGAGGCGGGCCTGGACTATTACCCCCTCAACACATACAGAAAGGGGAGGATGAGCTCTCCCATTGTTAATATCTGGGAATTAGATCCAGGAGCACAAACACCAGCCTGGCTTAGAGAACTTGCACAGGCATTAATCAAATCATATCTTAAGTCTCTTGTCTTCAAAGAAACGCTCAGGGAGAATTTCCCTGAAAGGGGCAAGTTAAGGGAAGGGTCAAGGTAAGGACAGAATTACAAAACAGATAAGAGGGACTTAAATGGATCCAAAAGGGAGGCACTCTCGTAATCAGAAGGAGCGGTTTTGTATTGCTAGAGCAGTGTTTTTCAACCTTTTTTGAGCCGTGCCACATTTTTTACATTCACAAAATCCTGGGGCACACCACCAACCAAAATGACACTCTAACACAGTAATACATATAGTTAATATGTTTTTAAATGTATTTATACATTTAGTAAGTCCGTTCAGCAGTTCACCTACCTGGGAAGCATCACCTCTTCAGACGCCAAGATTGACAAAGAGATAGATCACAGATTATCAAAGGCATATAGTGCATTCGGAAGGCTTCACAAAAGAGTCTGGAGCAACAAGCACCTGAGGCAAAGCACCAAAATCAGTGTGTACAGAGCTATCATTCTGTCCATTCTCCTCTATGGGTCTGAAACATGGGTCACCTATCGCCAACACCCACGACTCCTCGAACGCTTTCATCAGCGCCAGGCATGTAGCCGGGGGGGCTAAGGGGGCTTCAGCCCCGAAATTCTCAGGGTGGCCCGCGAAAAGGCCTTACTGGTACATTATTTAAACTGTTATGTTTATTCATATCATGATCTGATCACCATGCTCATTATATCCCACACGAATGGGGTTATTGGGATAACAATACAAAAGGTTTGCTAGGGTAGACCCTCTTCCACCCAGTCTCAGCCCCCCGAACCAAACTCAGCCCCTCCCGAGTCAAAATCCTGGCTACGGCACTGATCAGCGCTGTCTTCGCACAATCCTAAATATGCACTGGACCGACTATGTGACTAATGTTGCTGTTCTTGAGCAAGCAGGGATCACCAGCATTGAGGCCATGCTATTGAGAACACAGCTGCGCTGGGCTGGGCACGTCTCTAGGACGGAGGACCACCGCCTCCCAAAGATACTACTCTATGGTGAACTCGCCACGGGTCAGCGCAAGAGAGGCGCTCCCAAAAAGAGATACAACGACTCCCTGAAATAACACCTCATTCTTGGCCAGATTGATCACCAACAATGGTCCACCCTGGTCTCACATCGGGAGGCATGGAGACGCACTATCCACAATGCTGCGGCCTCTTTCGAGAAGACACGCCGAATGGGTCTCGAAGAGAAACGACAATGCAGAAAGAACCGCAACTTGGAAACAACATCACCCAAGGAGACCTTCTGCTGTGCTTTCTGCAACCGAACTTGCCTATCTCAGATTGGCCTTTTTAGTCATCAACGCGCTTGTAAAAAGCATGGGATGAGTCCTTCCTGAATCTTCGTTCGCGAAGTAATGCCGAGAGAGAGAGATACACTTAGTGTGAAACCTGGACCTGTTTCGATGAACACAACATAGATATCCTGGCAGGAATGGCAGAAAGACACAAACTTCCCACACAGAACTCCCATAACCAAGAGAAAATACTATAAATGTTTGGTGGGCATTGACCTTGGGTTTTGGAGTTGTAGTTCATCTATATCCAGAGAGCACTGTGGATTGAAACAATGTTGGATCAGGACCAAACTTGGCATGAATACTCAATATGCCCAAATGTGAACACAGATGGAGTTTGGGGAAAATAGACCTTGACATTTGGGAGTTACAGTTTCTGGGATTTATAGTTAACACACAAAGAGCATCCTGAACTCTTGCAACAATGGAATTGAACCAAACTTGGCATATTGAACTCTCATTACCAACAGGAAGTACTGAAAGGGTTTGCTTGGGAATTGACCTTGAGTTTGGAGTTGTAGTTCACCTACACCCAGAGAGCACTGTAGACTCAAACAATGTTATGTTATGTTGTTGTTTGTTTTCTATCCAGAATCACAATGCTGGAAGGAGGCTCATCACTTTAAGGACCCTAAAACAGGCATGGGAAAACTTCAGCCCTCTGGGTGCTTTGGACTTCAACTCCCATCATTCCTAACAGCCTGAGGCCCTTTCCTGCTTAAGTAGTTTAGGGGGGGGGGGAGTAAAAGAGTCTGAGGCTGCTATGAATGGTGGGAGTTGGAGTCCAAAGCACTTGGAAGGTCCAAGTTTGCCCATGCCAGCTTTCGACAGAAACCTCTTCCACCCCCTTCCCCTTCGCGCCCTTTCTTCCCCCTCCTGCCGAACACTTACTTTTTCTTCTACTCTGCCGCTTGTGCCGCCATTTTGATCCAAGGCGGCAGCGTGAGCGTGTTCAGGAGGGGAGGGGGAGGGGGGAGGGGGACGAGACCCGTGCTGGCGCTATTGCGCAAACGCGCCCCTGAGCGAAGCGAGCAGAGCGAGGCTGGGACGAAGGGAGCCCGAGTGGAGAAGAAAAAGTGTTTGGAAGGAGGGGGAAGAAAGGGTATTGGAGGTTCCAATTTCCCACGGCACACCTGGTGATCGCTACAGCACACTGGTTGGGAAACACTGAGCTAGAGGTTGCTGCTATTTGAAGTTCAACAACATTTGGAAGGCATGATTCCCATCTATCTCTTAAACCAGATTTTCTCAAACTCTGCTTCTCCAGAAGGAAGGAGTGGCGCCCGCCCGCGCGAGCAAGGCGGCGGCGGGGAAAGCCACGTTAGATGCCCTAGGGGCAGCGGGACTTCCCCCTGGCTCCTTGTCCCTCGTGCAGGCGGGCACCACTCCTTCCTTCACTCCTTCCTTCAGGCCCGGATCTGCCGTCGTCCCAAAGCTGCCGCCCAAGGCCATGGCCTCAGGTGGCCTTATGGGTAATCCGGGCCTGTGAGAGATGTTCAGCAGTGGAACTCTCTGCCCCGGAGTGTGGTGGAGGCTTTTAAACTGAGGCTGGGTGGCTATCTGTTGGGGGTGCTTTGAACTCAATTTTCCTGCTTCTTGGCAGGGGGGTTGGACTGGATGGCCCATTGACTGGATGGCCCATTGAGATGGCCCAACTCAATGATTCTATGATTTTAAGTGGGTAGGTAGACCTGACCTGGGTGTGAGTCCAGTTTCTAAAGGCTTTGTTTTTGTTGCTGTTGTTTTCTGCTCTCCGACATTCTCCTATCTTAAGGTTTGCTTGATAAAATTAATTAAGTCTGAGAGAGGGTGGCTCATGTCCAAGGACATTGTGTGGATTTCTGTGGTTGAATGGAGGATTCAAACTCTCCACTTCTGGAGTTTGAGTCCAAAAATTAAATTTACAGTCGGACCTCCACATTCGCTGGGTTTGGGGGCAAGAGAAAAACGAAACCCCCACAAATTACCTCTCTAGGAATATCTAAGTTCTCAAGCATGATGCAATGGTCAGCGTCTGATTAAAGTTGACCATGAAATCGCACTGGAGGATCTAAAGATTTCTTGACATGTATTTTCGTTAAGTATCTCCAAATTGGGTTGTTGTAGGCTTTTTGGGCTGTATGGCTATGTTCTAGAAGCATTCTCTCCTGATGTTTCGCCTGCATCTATGGCAAGCATCCTCAGAGGTTGTGAGTTCACAATCTCTGGGGATGCCTGCCATAGATGCAGGCGAAACATCAGGAAAGAATGCTTCTAGAACATGGCCATACAGCCCAAAAAACCTACAACAACCCAGTGTGATTCAGGCCATGAATTCCCTCGACAATACATTATCTCCAAATTTTCAATAATAATAATAATAATAATAATAATTAACTTTATTTATACCTCACCACCATCTCCCAAAAGGTACTCGGGGCAGCTTACAGAAGCACATACAAGCAGGGGCGGTCTAAGGTAATTTTAAATGGTAAGCGAACATTATTTTGACGCCCTCCCCAAAAAAACATTATTTTGCCCCCCTCCATGTAAAACAAATATACAATTATGATATCACAATACCATTAGTAGTATTATATTGTATCAATGTATATACAATATATTATACCATACTCATACTATATTATATCACAATTATATTATACTACATTACAATATAATTATATTATAATATATTGACATTATAATATAATATAACATTCTATTATATTATTATAAAATAATAAATAAAATTATCCTCTACTAAATATTTTCATTACTCCTATAAAACTCAAATAACCCAAAATAAAGTAAAATAAAATATTATATATTACTATTTTGTACAATACCATTATACTGCAATATTGTTTGTAATATTACATGTAATATAAAATATATCATTATTCTATTGTTATATTGTATTTGTATTATATTGTATGACAATATTAAGCAGAACTGTATAATAATCAACAAGAAATGCAATGTAAATGCATCAAAATCAGAATATATTACCTACCACCCGTCTCATAATTCATAGGAGTCTCCCATAAGTCCAAAATTAGGATCCCAATGTAAATGTAAATAGAAAAACAGGCAAAATGTTCAAATGAGGTCGAATACAGGCAGCGTGGCCTGGGCAAACTTGGGCCCTCCCTCCCTCTAGGTGTTTTGGACTCCAACTCCCACAACTCCTCATAGCCTCAGGCCCCTCAGGTCTAGACAGAAATAGAGCCGAAGAAAGGAAGGAGAGAGAAGAGGTCACAGAGGAGGAGGAGGAGGAAAGCCCTTCATTCATTCCTTCACTTACACTTCCTTCACTGATTCTTTTCTCCTTCCCGCTTAAGCGCATACGTGCGGCGGAGACAAAGGGAGAGGGGAAGCACTCCCTGCCTGCCTGATAGGGAGTGCTTTGCTTACAGGCTTCTGCACAAGGGAGCTACTGGGCATGCACGGAGGTTTTCGCGAGTGTGCAGTTGCTCCTGCGCTCAACTTCAGCTCCGGAGCAACTGCGCCTGTGCGAAAACCTCCACGCATGCCCAAAAGCAGCGTCGGAGCGCACAAGGCCAGGGCCCAAAAGCAGGCAGCTGCGGCACTGCCTGAGGAACATCGGCAGGGCCAGGATGGTGCCCCTAAGCGGCCGCCTACTTGGCCTACCTGTAGGACCGCCCCTGCATACAAGTGCCATAAACACGTAAAAATACAGGTAAGATTACATCAACATATTACACAATGCCAATATCAGTTAACATAAAAACAGCAACTCTATGGTCAACTTCCAGCAGACGTTGTCATAGGGTTGCAGTGGAGGACTTAGAGATTTCTAGAGAAAACGTTTGAATCAAATTTGTGAATACAGTGTTCTTTTCCTACTTTGCGGTTTGCTTATTGCGAACTCGCTGTTTTTCGGTTTTCAAAAAATATTAATTTAAAATATATAGCACTAGCTGTACCCGGCACGCATTGCTGTGCCCCATTTAGGAGATGCGAGAAAGTCTGAGTATGTAAGGGTTGGAAATGATGTTACTTACAGTCTTGGTGGGGTCATGGCTGTGTCGTTGTGGGTTGTTCTGGTGGGTGGGATGTTGAAGTCCTGTGGAGTTGGTGGTGTGTGGTTGGGATGGTGGTTGGAGAAGAGTTTGTGATGTTGAGTGTTTAGTTTGTTGTTGTGAGTGTGCAGTAGTAGTGTGGTGTGGATGTACGGTGTGTATGTGGGGTGTGTTAGTTGGTTGTACTGTGCAGGTTTCTGTTTAGCAGTGGTATGTATGCATTGTGTGTGTTGTGTGTGAGTTGTGTAGTGGGTCTGTAGAGGTAGGCATCGCGAGTTGTGTGGCTGTCATGTTGTGGGTGTGGTGTTTGTAAATTGGAGGATTGGTGGCATGTGTTTGGGATGGTGGTTGGAGAAGAGTGTGTGGTGTTGAGTGTGTAGTTTGTAGTTGTGAATGTGCAGTGGTGTGGTGTGGATGTACGGTGTGTATGTGGGGTGTGTTAGTTGGTTGTACTGTGCAGGTTTCTGTTTAGCAGTGGTATGTATGCGTTGTGTGTGTTGTGTGTGAGTTGTGTAGTGGGTCTGTAGAGGTAAGCATCGCGAGTTGTGTGGCTGTCATGTTGTGGGTGTGGTGTTTGTAAATTGGAGGATTGGTGGTGTGTGTTTGGGATAGTGGTTGGAGAAGAGTGTGTGGTGTTGAGTGTGTAGTTTGTTGTTGTGAGTGTGCAGTGGTAGTGTGTTGTGGATATACGGTGTGTATGTGGGGTGTGTTAGTTGGTTGTACTGTGCTGGTTTCTTTTTAGCAGTGGTATGTATGCGTTGTGTGTGTTGTGTTGTGGATCTGTAGAGGTAAGTATCGCAAGTTGTGTGGCTGTCATGTTGTGGGTGTGGTGTTTGTTAAGTGAGTGTCTTTTGTTGTGGATGTCTTTTGTCCGGTGAGTAGTATGTATGTGCTCTGTGCACATAGTTGTGTATCTTCTGCACATTGGCGTTGTGTGGTATTTTGTGCTGGCTTGGTCTTTTGCATTGTGTTTCTCGAGTGTGGTTGTGAGAGTTGTAGTGTCTAGAGGAGTGTGTGGTGTTTTTTGTTGATTTTGTTGTTGTGATTGTGTGGCTGGTTGTACCATGGTCAGTGGTTTGTGGTGATTACCAGTGGTTAGTTTTCGTGGTTTGGCCAGTGTGGGCAAGGCTGAAGGAGCCTGTCCTTTTGGCACTGCGTGTCCTCGGCAGTCCGACTGGCTGTGGTGTGTGGGATGCTGTCCTAAGGTGATTTGTTTTGGCGGCAGTTATTTTGGAGAAATTGTCGTGTGCTGGGGGTGGGGCCAGGCCAGGGGAAGGGGGTGGAGTGGTTGTGGGGATGGCAGGGGGTGGGGCCAGGCCGGGGGAAGGGGGTGGAGTGGTTGTGGGGATGGCAGGGGGGTGGGGCTAGGCCGAGGGAAGGGGGTGGAGTGGTTGTGGGGATGGCAGGGGGCGTGGCCTCCGCTGGGAAGCAGCGCCGGCATTTTGTGTGGGCCGATGTCGGCCAATGGGATTCGCTGGCAGCCGCGGAGGACGCTGTGAAATGTAGGTTTTTTTCATTGTTGTTTTGGGGGCCTTCTAGGTTTTGGGGGAAATGTTTCTTTGCTAAAAACCTTCCTTGCCTGAAGGTTTTTAGCTGCCAAGTTTGGTGTCTCTGCCTTGGAAGGTTTCTCTTCCTATCGCAGTCTTTCGATGACGGGTCCTCCTTTATATATATAGATGGTATTTTTGCTGTTTTGTGGGGTTTTGCCGCCGCCGCTAAGGCACGTTCCCTCCTCAGTTCTTCCTCCCTCCAACCTTGAAGGGCCCTTCCTTCCTTCCTTCCTTTCCTTAACTTTATTTTAAGTGTATAAAGACTTAAAATAGTGTATAACTACTAATATATTGTATAAATATTAAAATAAATAGAGCATCCCTACATTGCGGTTTTTCACTTATTGCAGGAGGTCCTGGAACCTAACCCCAGCAATGAGGGAACACTGGAATCAAATCTGCAAAAGTCCAGGTGGGAGAAAGAACTCTTGTCTGTTGGAGGTAGGTGTGAATGTTGCAATTGGCATCTTGATTAGCATTTGATGGACTGACAGTTTTTAGGTGTGGCTTGTTACTGCCTGGGGAAGTTCTTTGTTGAGGGGTGATTTGCTGTCCCTGATTGTTTCCTGTCTGGAGTTCCCTTGTGTTTGAGTGTTGTTACAGGTATATCACTATATTGTGAGGTCTGTATCCTCCATGGAAAGAGGTACATCAAACAGGAATTGCTAACTGCTTGCATGATCTCTGAAAAAGACCCAGAGCCTCTGCAGTAAGAAGAAAAGGCTTTGCCTAAGATCAACAACCCAGAGTAAAAGGGTTGCCGTGAGGATATTAGGACACAACCCTTGGCCAGATCCTGATAAGTGATTGCAGGATGTTACCTTAATACAGCCTTCTCCTTGGGAGCAGAGTTTGTCCTCCACTCTCTCCAAGGGCACATCTACACTGTAGAATTAATGATATGTTTTCATAGCATTGAGCCAAGGCAAACGAAAGTGGTATCAACATACTACAGTGTAGATCAGTGGTTCTCAGCCTTCCTAATGCCATGACCCCTTAATACAGTTCCTCATGTTGTGGTGACCCCCAATCATAAAATTATTTTTGTTTCATAACAGTAGTAAAATTACAATTGTGAAGTAGAATCGTAATGTAATATCTGATATACAGGATGTATTTTCATTCACCGGACCAAGTTGGGCACAAATACCTGGTACACCCAAATTTGAACACTGGTGGGGTTGGGGTGATTGATTTTTGTTATTTGGGAGTTGTAGTTGCAGGGATTTATAGTTCACCTACAATCAAAAAGCATTCTGAACTCCACCAATGATGGAATTGAACCAGTCTTGGCACACAGAACTCCCATGACCAACAGAAAATACTGGAAGGGTTTGGTGGGAATTGACCTTGAGTTTTGGAGTTGTAGTTCACCTACATCCAGAGATTCAGTGATGGATCTGGACAAACCTGGCATGAATACTCAATCTGCCCAAATGTAAACACTAGTGGAGTTTGGGGGAAGTAGACCTTGACATTTGGGGGTTGTAGTTGTTGGGATTTACAGTTTACCTACAATCAAAGAGCATTCTGAACCCCAGAAATGATAGAACTGGGCCAAACTTCCCACACAGACCCGACCCCCCCCCCATGACCAACAGAAAATACTGTGTTTTCTGATGGTCTTTGGCGACCCCTTTGGCACCTCCTCGCGACCCCTCTAGGGGTCCCGACCCCCAGGTTGAGAAACGCTGGTGTAGATGGACCCAGATTCTCACTGTGGGTTCCCAACCTTAATAATAATCATAACTTTATATTTATACCCCGCCAACCATTAATTTCTCTCTATGGAGGGAGTTCCAGAGCTGGGGGGCCACCACTGAGAAGGCTCCCTCATCCCCATACAGCGGCGAGAGAGAGAGGGAGGGAGAGAGGGAGAGGGAGAGAGGGAGAGAGGGGAAGAGGGGGAGAGGGGGAGAGGGGGAGAGGGAGAGAGGGAGCAAAGCTTCCTCAGATGATCTCAGGGTACGCACTGGTTCAAAGGGGAAGATGTGGTCGCGAAGAAAAGCAGGTCCCGAACTGTTTAGGGCTTTATAGGTGATCACTTGCACCTTGAATTGGGACCGGAAACTTACTGGCAGGCAGTGGAGCTGTTTATACAGGGGAGTTGACCACTCCTTGTAACTAGCTCCCGTAAACAACCTCCCCAGTCAGGCAGCCCAGAAAAGCATATCTCCACTTGGTACTCATTCCTTTCCTTGAGACTCATCACACTCCTGGCACTCAGGCCTGAAGGAGATGCCTGTAGCCCATCTTATCTGGTGCAGCTTCTCCCTCCCAGTCCTCCTCCTGAGTTTGCTGGTTTTCTTTCATTGGTTTTCCCTGCTACACCCTTAAAGAGCCTTTAATTGAGTCCAGCCGCTGGTTCTCCTTTCCTTCCCAGGCCAAGGATCTGGGAATAGGCAAAGCAGAGCTACAGGTGAGTCCTTCTCTTCCACAACCTGTTAGATGGATAGGGCTGGGACAAAGCTCAAAGCAGAGCCCAAAGTGGAACCACTATCCACTGGCATGGGAAGCTACAAAAATACAATTGACGGTAATGGACATTACGTTTTGGAAGTGTCAATGGTGTCACCTACACTGTAGAATTAATGCGGTTTGACACCACTTTGAACGCCCCGGCTGCATGCTATGGAATCATGGAAGCTGTAGTTTTACAAGGTCTTTGGCCTTCTCTGCTAAAAAGAAAGCTGCTGGTTCACCAAACTACAACCCCCAGGATTCTGTAGCATTAAGCCATGGCAGTTAAAATGGTGTCGAACTGTATTAGTTCTACAGTGTGGATGCACCCCAATGTTCCACTCATCTGTAATTGTACTGCTTGGGACTGACAATGTTTTTT